>JAVLVB010000211.1:841098-856912 GCA_032876305.1 Orestias chungarensis
TATATATATATATATATATATATATATATATATATATATATATATATATATATATAGACCCAACCCTGTTGTTAAAGGTCCCTGACCCGCCATAAAGGGGCACTTGGTCAGTGAGAATAAAAATTTTACATAAAAATGCCCATTGGCTGAAAATCAACACACATAAAAACATTCAAAACCTTATTCTAATATGTGAATTTCTTTAATAAAAGATGAGGATAATGATTCAAACAAAACAACAGGAAATGAGAGTATGCAAAACTAGTAGAGCTTGATATAGCCTGTTTTAAACTGCTATGGGGATGCATGGCTTCATATTGAAAACCTTTTTTGATGGAACATATCATGGTTTAATTATCGCTCTCCTAACTGTATTTATATTAAACACAATTTCAGTGAACCTTGCGGCCCATATTTAAAACATCAGGTGGGGAGGATATTTTGTGTGCTGCTTGTGCACTGTTATAATGGACCAGAATCATGCCATTGAAGTCTTTTTATATAATCTGCATCAGAGAGCCGGGGTAAAAGAATAGCATCATTTCCTCTGCATGTCTGTCTGTCTGTGGGACTATTCAGTCTCTTCTGATCAATAGCGACCAGACTGGTGTGAAGCCTTTGTTAGGCTCAGTTGTTCACATCTGAAAGCTCCATCTCCTGCAAAGGCTGCCATGACAACAAACACTTTGATGAGTTTTATTTCACAGATACCGGCTCGGATGTGGCCAATCCATCGGTGATAGGAGCTAATAGAATCACTGGCTTTTGTCATGTAAATAAAGACAAAGACAGAGGTAAGGAGTTTAAAACTCCTCTCTGCGGATTCTGTACTGTCACGTACCTATTATCACATTGGGACGGTGTCCTGGCCATGGCCAAAACCAAATAGATTAAAATTAATCTAAAAATAGCAAATCCTGAAAATCTCATAAAATGTCATGCTGTAAAGTCAACAACAACACAAGCCATTGTCTTGGTCTACTGTTTCCAGAGGAGTGAATGCTGCAAGTCAATGACTCGATGCAATCTGCTGGGGTTCCTTAGATTGGAAACTTTTTCAAATTGATTTGTTTATGATGTATCTTTGATTTTAATTGATTTTCTTGTAAAGTGCCTTAAGACGACATCTGTTGTAAATTGGCACTATATAAATAAACTAATTCTTGATTCTTGATTCATAAAAATAAAAACAACTCAGTTTGAACGAAAATGCACAACTTTTAAATAAGGCCTATTGAACATTAGATGTCTGCCCTCAAAGTTTTTATTAGTTAATAAATTAATTATTTATAATTAAATTGATTTGCTTTGCTGCAGCAAGAGGATTATATTAGTATAAATGAATCAACTCCCTCTAATTATAAAATTTTTCCCATTCGTGAAAGTACTGGGAGAGGATGAGGAATAGGAAGCATTTTTGAATCTGATTTATTAATTAATCCCAGGCCTAATAACAGTTATAGTTATACTTTGAATGTTTAACCCTTGGCCTTCCTCCTCGAACCTATAAAATAATTAAACCACTTCTGTTTGTTCTTTTGTATCGTCTTCCAGGTCCTTACTCTAAATTTAAAGATCAGATCTCAAGTTTAACTCAAAAAATCCAGACACCTACCCACTCTCTTGGTCACAGTTTATACCTTGTGCTGACTCATGGTTTTAAGTGTGAAAAAGTTAAAGTAATGCCTCATAACCCTCTCTTTTTTGACCATTGTTGATAACTTTGAGTTCTTTTTTACTGAGTACTCAAAATCCGAAAGAAAATTTCCTTAATGTAGGTGTCTATCAGACAATGTTGTTACAACTTTTAAAGAACCCACTCCTTCAGTAATTTCTCCAGTATCTCAGAGAAACAAAGTAGAGGGCAGCAATTTAATTTCTTGCCCTACCGATGCTCTCGATCATGGTATTACATCCTCCTTCCGTATTGCATTAGACAAAGTAGCCCCCATAAAAAGGAACGTGATTACTCAAAGGAGGTTGGCTTCCTGGTTTAATTCAGAACTTTGTACTTTAAAGGAGAACACCAAAAAATTGGAGAAGAAATGGCAGTCTTCACTTTTAGAGGAGTCCTATTTATCCTGGAAAAACAGCGTGCTTCTGTATAAAAGGACCCTTTTCCAAGCTAGATTTGTGTAGTTTACATTATTAATAGAGGTTAATAAGAACAATCCTAAGTTTCTTTTTAATACAGTTGCCAAACTTACAAGACATAAAAACTCTGTTGTGCCATCCAGTCCTCCAACTCTTAGCTGTAATAACTTGATGAAATTCTTGTTTGATAAAATTAATGGCATCCTTCCAAATACAACTACTACCTTAGTAAGAGAAAAGGCTCTGGAGCCTGATCTCTGAAGTGTTTTGTTCCAGTTGAACCTTCTGTGCTTTCAAAAATATTGTCTTCCTCTTAGCCTTCAACTTGTTTGTTGGATCCAATCCTAACCAAATTTTTTAAAGAAGTACTTCCTATTATTATTACACCCATTTTGGATATTATTAATCTGTCATTAGTAAATGGCTATGTTATAAAGAAACTTCTGTTATGAAACTTTCTGTTTTCTCTTGATCAAGTAGACTTAATAAATTAAAGACCCAAATCTAATCTTCATCTTTTCATTTAAAATCCTTGAAAATTTTGTTGTTAATCAACTGAGACAGCATCTAAAGGAATAATGACCTATTTGAAGAATTTCAGTCAGTTTTCAGAGCCCATCATAGCACTGAGAAAGCTCTCCTTAAAGTCACTAAGTATATTCTTATGGCCTCATACAATGGACTCCTGTCTACTCCAGTTCTGTTACTGTAGATCTCAGTGCTGCTTTTGATACTGTCGATCACAATATCTTCATTGAAAGGCTTGAACGTATTGTAGCTATTCAGGGAACAGCACTAGGCTGGTTTAAATTGAATTTGTTTGATAGATCCCTGTTTGTTCATCTAAAAGACAAATCTTGGTTGTAAATGGGTGCAGGAACACGCTTCTTATTTGCAAATCTCGTGTTCTGCTCAGCAGTCCAATGGAGTGCAGTGTTGGGGGCAGACCAGATCTTGCTGATCCTATTGATGTTCTTACGGACCGACGTCACCGAGATATCCCTCTCATCGGCGGGGAACAGTGGTGGCTGGTAACCTAGGGATATTTCAAAAGGAGAGAGACCAGTTGCTGTGGAAATGTGGGACGTCGATTGGTGTGATGTCAGAGTTGGGGCTATGAGGGATTGCTCGCATGCAGAGTCAATAAGTACGGATTGTGGAATGGAATCATGGTGATTAAACAGAGTTGCAGAAAGAAGGGGGCGAGGTTCCTAAAATCTATGGAGAAATCAGCAACAGATCTTGTTTTCTGTTTTAGCTTCCACGGGTTTCTTGAAAGCTTAACTCAGTCAGTTTCCTGACTGAAAGTGGAGGTAAACTCAGCAAAAAGCCTTGAAATTACATGCTTAAGTCTGGGGAAGTTTTAAAACGAGCCTCTGCCTACTTTAATGCTTTAACTGATAGCCCGATGATATACACTATCCTGGCTTCATCACTGGTAAAAGATTTTGGGGAGAAATCAACAACCAGAGAGCATTGAAGCAGAAATTCACCACAACCCCCAACCTCCATGGTGGTTCTCTCCGGAACCAATACAGAGACCCCTTGGTGACCCGGAACCAGAAATGGGGGCAGCAGTGGTGACAGTGGTGGTGAAGGGAAAGGGGCAGTAATGCCCTCTGGCTGCGTGGAAGAGGTATCAGAAGGTATGATGTTCATTTTCTGTAACAGATTAGATTTAATATCCTAAGTCTGGTCTAATGTTGTCTGTAGGTCCAAAATGGAATGGAGGACATCGTCAGAGGTGCAGATAGAAGTGGATTGCTCAGGAGTCCAATGTTGCAGCATATCGGTAATCTGATCTAGGGTGGTGTTGGTTCGGACCTGCTAAACTGAGAGGGAACAAAGTGCAAATTTGTGAGTTTGAATGGTGGAAGATTGATCTGCAATTACCCTCCTGGGAGCTTCCTGTGTGTCAACTTGGCCTGGGTGTTCTGTCATGTTATTTTTAAGCCTTTTCACCCACGGGAAACTGTAGGAAGATCAGAAATCAGATTTATATTGTTTATTTAAATGAGTATTGAACAGGAATCAGAAGGACTGGAGCAGCGGGAAAGGCGTGGGACACAGACACAGACATTGACACGGAAGAGGGGACACAGCTGGTTTGTATGAGCTGGAAGGGAGTAATGACAATTAAAGTGGGTCTTATTTGGAGCTGAGATGTGAACCGCCAGGGAGAGGTCTGTGGGCTTAGGGAGACTGAGTTGTGTGGTGTGAATGGTTGTCCAGAGGCACAAGCAGATGGACGGAGGGAGTAGGGAATTTGGCGGAAAACAAGATGGCGGCGCACAGTAGTGCGGCGGCTTCTCACGCTCCTAGTGAACACCCTGAGTTAAGTAGTTTTTACGTCGGTTCCGGGCCCAAACTTATGCGCCTCATGCGTATGAGTTATGGACGGACTGAACTTTGTAGGTTTAAGGACAGTTTGATCAGCAAAAACCTAGACAATAACATCCGAGCAAAGCTGGGCAGACTACAGCTCCTCCGGACTTCGGAGTGGGGGAGCAGAGCGCTGCAGATGAAGGGCCGGCGGAGGCGATGCAAGCGGCCTATGCGTATATATCAACAAAGGTTGGTGCACAAACTGCGTGTTGGTTAACAGCCACTGCTCCGAGGCGACAGAACAGCTGACTGTGAAGTGCAGACCTCACTATCTGCCTCGGGAGTTTACGGCTGTGTTCGTTGTTGCCGTTTACATAGCGCCGGATGCTAATGCTAACATCGCGCTGAAGGAGCTACATGACAACATCAGCTCGCTTCAGAACAAGCACCCGGAGGCTTTCTACGTGGTAGCGGGGGACTTTAACCACGTAGAACTGAAGAACTGCCTGCCGAAGTTTAAGCAGCATGTGAACATTCCAACACGTGGGAATAACACGCTGGACCTTGTTTACACCAACATAAAAGACGCATACAGAGCCTTCCCCCGCCCCCACCTCGGGCTCTCCGACCACATCTCCGTCAGGCTGGTGCCTGCATACCATTCCCGGCTGTGACGCTCCAGACCCACACAGAGGACCATCACTGTGTGGCCCAGTGACGGCGACGCTGTGCTGCAGGACTGCTTCGGCTGCACAGACTGGCGGGTCCGGAAAGCTGCTGGCCCAGACAACATTCCTGGACTGGTGCTGAGAGAGTGCGCGGACAAGCTCTCAGACGTGCTGGCGGACATCTTCAACGCCTCCCTCATCCAGGCAGCTGTCCCCACCTGCATGAAGACCGCCACCATCATCCCGGTCCCGAAGAACTCCGCAGCGACAGGTCTGAATGACTATCGACCAGTAGCACTCACACCGATAGTCACAAAGTGCCTCGAGAGACTGGTTCAGACCCACATCAAAGCCACCATCAATGTCACTGTTGATCCACACCAGTATGCATATAGGAAAAATCGATCCACAGAGGATGCCATTTCCTCCGTGGTCCACACTGCCCTCACCCACCTGGAGCAGAGGGATTCCTACGTCCGTATGCTGTTTGTGGACTTCACATCTGCCTTCAACACCATGATTCCTCAGACTCTGATTAAAAAACTCTCCTCACTTGGACTTAGCTCTTCCATCTGCAACTGGGTCCTGGACTTCCTGACCAACAGGCCGCAGTCTGTGAGGATTCACAACATCTCCTCCCCCACCATCACCCTCAGCACTGGCTCCCCTCAGGGCTGTGTATTGAGCCCCCTCCTGTTCACACTGCTCACATATGACTGCTCGCCTACCCATCCAGGCTGTCATATTGTGAAGTTTGCAGATGACACAGCCGTGGTAGGATGCATCACAAACCGTGATGAGTCCAGCTACAGGCAGGAGGTGGAACACCTGGAGGGTTGGTGCAGAGAGAACAACCTCTGCATTAATGAAAAGAAAACCAAGGAGATGATTGTGGACTTCAGAAGGGGCAAGCATGCCCACCTCCCCCTACACATGGTAGGATCTGCGTTGGAAGTGTTCAACAGCTACAGGTATTTGGGTGTACACCTGAGTAAAAACCTCACCTAGAGCAACAACACTTCCATTCTGGTCAGGAAGGCGCACCAGAGGCTCTACTTCCTAAGGAGGCTCAGTCGAGCTGGACTCGGGAGCTCAGTCCTCACCTCCTTCTACAGATGTGTGGTGGAGAGCGTCTTGTGCTCCAGCATCAACATGTGGCATGGAAGCTGCTCTGCTGCAGACAGGAAAGCTCTGCAGAGGGTGGTTAAGATCGCACAGAGGATTGTTGGAGTCAGCCTCCCCAGCACCACAGACATCTACACCTCCAGATGCAGGAAAAGGGCCACCTGCATCAGGAGGGATCCCACCCACCCTCCACACTCACTTTTTGTTCCGCTCCCCTCAGGCAGGAGGCTGCGGAGCATCAAGTGTAGAACAACCCGTCTGAGAAACAGTTTCATTCCTGAAGCTGTGAGACTCTTGAACTCCTCCTGAACAAACCATTGCACGGACTATACATAATTACTATACCCGCACTGAGACACTTTACTAGCGTATATTCCTATTTTATTTATTTTATTTACTTTACTTCTATTTTATTTATTTTAATTTTTTAACTTATTTTATCTATTTTAATATTAGCTCTGGGGTGGAACTGTACCGTGAGTATGTAATTTCGTTCCACCTCATGTACCACATGTGTTGAAATGACAGTAAAGTCTCCTTGAATCCTTGAATCCTTGAATGATATCCATAAGGAGCTGGAGCAAGCAGATCAAGCAGAGCACTTGGAGTTCAGAGATGAGACTTGAATCCAGGAGGTTATCACAGAGGGATCTTGAGAGCATATAAATTGAACCTGGGTTGAGCACACAAACAAGTCAGTAATTTGGGAGGAAACACTGTAGAACATTCTAGAGGCAAGGAGAGAAAGTAACATGAGAACTGGCACTGAGAACAACGTTACTGGTGAGTAACAAACACTCAGGCAAAGAGTCTCTGGTTCTCCATTCCTTTTGAGCTGCTTTGCTGATTGCTTGATGGAAGGCACCCGCGCAGCATCACAAATCTGGCCTTTAGGTCTGGCACCCCACATGGACATCCTAGGGAACGCAGGAAGAAGAAGGAGCATAAAAATCCCTCAACCCTGACATATTTCCCCTATTTTAGCTTCCCTTCATTGGCTCCCTGTCAAATTCAGAACAGATTCTAAGGTTCTTCTCATAAATCCCTCACTAATCCAGCTTCATCTTACATTAGCAATCTGATTACTCCGTACGTCCCTAACAGAGCACTTTGCTTTCAGATTGCAGGTTTACTGGTGATTCCTAGAATCTTTAAAAGCAGAATGGGAGGCAGATCTTTTAACCATGAGGCTCCTCTCCTGTGGAATCGGCTTCCAGCTTAAGTCTTTGAGGCAGAAAACCTTTCTAGTTTCAAAGCTAGGCTTAAAACCTTCCAGTTTGATAAAGCTTATAGCTAGGAAGAGGTAAAGAAGACAGCCTAATCCGATTGGGGATGAATTTAGTCTAGACAGACAGTTCTCCTTTGCTCTACCTTCTTCATGTCTCACTGTACGGTGTTGGGTTATTTAAGTTATTTCTAAAGTTATGGTGCTATAGGCTTAGACTGCTGGAAGACAATCTGACTACTTCTCACTCTGCTACTTCTTGGAGGAAGTTGGTCTCTCAGACTGTCGGAAAGGTCCAGATTCGGCTGAACGGACTCGCCATCGAGAGACAGTGGGACTCAAGGTAGACAGAAAACATAAAGTCTGCCTGACCCAAAACAAATCATTGTTTTCCCTATTCGGTTCCCCGGGGCGACCTTGACAGTCTGCTATCTTCAACTACTCCTGGAAACTATGTAAACAAGCTGCTCCTTTCCATTGCAGCCCTACCCTCCCCCTGACATCTGTGGAACTGTTTGAACTGAATAGACCTATGTTATCATCGAAGGACAGCAGCTCACAGCTCACAGACCTACACATACACTCACAGACACTGATACCAGCTCTGCATAGGCCTTCATCCTCATCTTCATCCCAAGGCTCTGTTTCTGTCGTGTTGTTGTTGCTTTTTTTTGTGCACTTTTTTTTGTGTTTTTTGGAACTTCAAGCTGTATCCTGTCAAGGATAAAGTGTGAATTGTATTTTTTTTTTCTCATCTTTCCCTATGTGTAATTTTCCCTTGTCCTTAAGGACACGACGGTGGCGCGCCACAGGTGCAGCGGCTACGGGTCTTCGTCACCCTGTAATTTCGTTCGTGCTCATGTACCCCATGTGTTGCGAATGACAATAAATTGTTTCTGATTCTGATTCTGATTCTGATACTTTCTTCCTTTGTCCAATATGCTTTATTAAGGGTTATTTCAACCTTGTTAACCTTTTGTTTTCTCTTAGTGTACTTCTCTCCACAGTAATTACACCTGGTCTGGCGCTCTGTTAACTGAGACAGCTTCTTTGAGGAGAACATGGGCTGAGATGATGCCACCGACGTTGTACAACTGCTGCCATACAATCTCTTTGTTCATTATGCTCTGCATCTATTTTAGTTTTCTGTCTCTTCAAACCCCTCAGTCTGTTGTGGCTGTTCGGCTCGTACTGCGCCAGGTTTTGCTGGAGGTTTCTTTCTGTTAAAGGGGAGTTTTTACTCTCGACTGTCGCTACATGCATGCTAAGTATGAGGGATTGCTGTAAACATAACAACCACACAAGCCATTGCAAGTCAATGACCCGGTGCAATCTGGTGGGATTCCTTAGATTGGAAACTTTTACAAACAGATTTGTAATGATTTCAATAGATTTTCTTGTAAAGTGCCTTGAGACAACATCTGTTGTAAATTGGCGCTATATAAATAAACTGATTCTTGATTCTATTACCTAAATCCAACAGTTGATGATGTTTGAAAAAAATGACAATGACTTGTATTTGATTTGTACGGCCAAAGAGACGCTTCGATGGGGAGGAGAAGCAAACCAGACATCAACAGGTTAAAGTAAGAACTGACAAAGGTGAAGCATCTTCCGAAGGCTGATTAAAACCTGATATATAATTTTAAGTAAGGTTTCCTCCTTTGTTTTTTGGACCAGCTTTTGCGGAATTTGGGCCAGCATTAGAGATCTTTTTTCAATATGTAGATGTATTGGCTCAGTAGTGTAACTTCCCTTATTATTAGGTTTTGTTTAACGTTTTCAAGCTCGATTTTGTTGCTTGTTGTAACCAAAATGTAAATCCTCTGGGATGTGTTCATTAATTTTGCAGAATGCTGTTGTTTTATCAGTCTAACTTCTGCACAGTACTTTTTCTTTTACTGAACAGGATAAACTACCAACTGCTCTACTAATACTGTAAGTAGATTAACAAGGCTTTATATGGTGAATGCTGATTTGGTGTTCTCTGTGCCCTATGAACTGTAGCCTTATTAAAATCATGCAGCAAAAGCCTTAGCCCCGATCTAACCATCACACTTATAATAGTGTGATAGCTGAATTACATATTCAGGTCAGACTGCAAATCCAAACTTTAGCACCGGCTTTGAGGAAATTTCCAAGCTTCCTTGGTTTGATACATCTTTATGTCATCTTTGATTTACTGAATGTTTTTTTCTAATTTGGTTTTCTTAGAAATGCATTATTTTCATAACCTTGTGTCTCGCGTCTTTTTAAGGATGACAACACAGATTGTACGGTTTACTATTATCAAATATACTTTTTTGTTTTTTTTATCATAGTCGTTTGGTCATAGTCATAGTCATTTGACTGTCTGTGTATGAAAACATCTGATTTATACTCTTCCTCTTTTTCAAGCTCACAATCACTCTGACAGGGAATAATTTAAAGTGCTTTTTAATCTTCATATAATGTATATTATAAGAAAATTGGGGTTAGTTAGAATTATTCTGATATGATCAGAATAATTCTAAGTAATTATTCTGTAATATTCTGTAATACTCATAAGACCATAAGGCCAACCTAAAGATTCATCTATTCTGTGTTTTTTGATCTATCAAACTAGGCAGTTATAAGGGTTCTTAGACCGGGCCTCAAGTCTTGATGGAGTTTACCAATTCGTGGGTGGCTGTGGTGTCTAACTTCCACAAATATTGGTTAAATACCGGGCAAATAAGGCGAAGACTTTCAGCAAATAAAAGCAAAGTAAACATTAGAACTGTGTGGTTTAATGACTATACATCGCTGATTCATAAGAATACTAGTAAGAAAAATAGGCTAAAGAAATAGTTTACAAACATGGTTAGAAAAGTTTTTTTAAAGGGAATGAAATGGTAGTATTTTTTTCCCCCTGTTAAATACTTGTCAAAAGTTTAATGTAAATAGTGTGGTCTTGCAGATGCTTAATCCTTGGGTGTCTGAAGGGACAATGACCCTAAACATACAGCCAAAGTGGTTGTAAGGAGCATTACCAACAACTATATTAATATTTTGGTCTGGCCATCACAAAACCATGATCTAGTACTGTAGAGAATTTTTGGATAGATCTGAGTGAGGCGGCCTACAATCCTGACTGAATTCCAGAGAAACAGTCCAGGATTCCAGCATATTATTGGGAGAAGCTTGTGGAAGGACAAATACTGATAAAATGCATATGAACTCAATATGACAGTATTTAAATAGAAAAAGGTTTACGCATGTTTTTGGTCTGTGTATGTAAACCTAATGTTTCAGCTGTAAATAACAGTAATAAAGATGGTTCAATTGATCGTCTGTGCTGGTCGGGAAACTGAAAAGTTTGAGAATTTCTGTATACGATTGCAGTTGTAGGTCGATTTAACAGCAACCTCCAATATTTAAAAAAAATCAACTATATTTTTTTCAATACTTTTTTGACATGAAAGAGTTACTTGCATCAGCCAACCTGAAACTAAAGCAAGAACAAAATCCTTAGACTATGGCAAACACCAGTAAGGAAGTGATTTTTAAAAACCTCAGACAATCACCAACCACAATCTTACTTCATTGTATAATGGCTCACTCTGTCATGGGAAATTACCAAGCTGTTAAAAATTAACCCTGTCTTACTATGACTTGCTGATTTCAACATGCTCCTATTCATCACTGGCCGGCACCAACCACGTGGTGAAACCCATAATTATGTAATCAAATCTCCCATTGCCGCCGCTCCCCTCATAGTGACACAGATCCCCTTTTTATTGTACATTCTGCAAATCATTAACCTGTGTGACATAAAACAAGTTCAACTATCTGTGTGTCATTTTCATTCATGCCCTCTTGAATGTGACTACACGTTATGTTAACTGGTTATTGAATAATCTTCAAACACAGGTTTTTTTTTTTTTTTTCCAGTAAACTGTTTGTTGCCAGCAAGGAGAGGCAAATCTCTGTAAAACATGCACCCATTGTCCATACCCCTCATCCTTCCAGGGCACGCCCTTAAGTAACAAAATGTAATGGCCCTATAGGAGGGCATATAGCAATACCTAATATGCATTTTCTTCTAAAATTTAAGAAATCAAAAGAAATGACAAGGTAATTACATTGTTATCTATCAAACAAAGAATTGTCTCTAGCCCTAAAGCCTTTTTTTATTTTTACAGAGAGCACCACAGCACCACCTGCTGTTCAGATTTACATGCGTGTGTCACACGATGATCTACTTTTTTTCTGTCTTTGTGCATTGTGGACACACACTCTACTTACCGCCAACAGCCTGTAGAGGGCAGACCTGTCCTATTATTGTCTGCATCCTACATTGCTCTTCGTTCATGTCACCATTGTAATTTGTCCTTCAGAAATTCTCATTTGTTGAGGAATTCCAAGACAAAATCAATTTTAATTGAACTTATAACACATCAAAGGGCGCAAAACAACTCAATGAAGTCAATCATTTAAACAATCTTGATTTCAATAAACCTTTTCATAGATTTGTTCATGTCTTCTCTTTTTGCATTGGCTAGAATGGCTGTTTTCTGTGTTTGTACCGAATGTTCCACATACATCCAAAATGTTTTCCTCCAAAATAAGGGCATGCATTTCAGTCTGTAGACGTCACAAACATAAAATTTATGACTTATTGTATTTAATTTTGGTTCCATCAGTAAAAATGTTGCTTTTACTCTCTAAAAGAATTGCTGCTGGTGAGAACCCACAGACTGTACACAAACCATAGTCATTCTGTAGTCGTACCTTTTAACACACATAAAGAACAACAATAGTATACATAATGTATTATACCAATGTATGGTTATATGTACGCTCAGAACTGTTCAAGCTACATGAAGATATCATGGTGGTTGCTATAGATCATAAACTATGATATATTGGATGTTGTGACCTGTCGTGACCCTTTAAAAACCATGGCAATAGTATTTTGAAGTTTTGGGAAGCAGAGTCACAGTTTAGAACTTTTCTCTGCTGCTTCTGTAGCTACTGTAAAGTAATTCTTGAAAATCTCATAAAGATAGATATACAACAATTAAATTTGGAATTTTGAACAAAAGGTCTGTCTCTTTTAAAAATTTATGATTTTCTTTGTGATAATCAGGTTAATTTGTTTTGTCTCACAGATGTCAACTTACCATTAGGAAATGCACTATTGAGCCATCCATTCGGCCGACTCTCAACAGTAATCACTTTATGGATTATTTACAGGTAATCTTTCAAAACCATAATTGTTGGCATCCTCCCAAAAACAATTACTACTTCCTCGGTAAGTGTGGAAGCACTGAATGTACCTCTAAGGTCTGATCACTGTTTGGACTATATTTGTTTAGTTGAGTTTTCTAAACTATCAAAAATATTGTCTTCATCTTAACCTTCAACTTGTATGTTGGACCTAATCCCAACCGAACCTCAATTGGCTCCTCTCGACATGGACAGAGCTTGGTCATCCTCCCGGATTACCAAGCTTCTCCCCATATCTGTAAGGGAGAGCACAGACACCCTGCAGAGGAAATTGATTTTGGCCACTTCTCACCGTGACCTTTCGGTCACAACCCAAATTGGCTTTGGTTGGAGGGAGCAACCAAAACAAATTTGGCTTGTCTGCAGCTTCATACTTTCTGATCCGCCACACATCTATTTAACATTGGACCAACCTGTTGTCTTTCTCTGTGTCTCCTGATTATTTCTCTCTCCTCTTCTCTTCTTTAAGCTGAATAATATGGACTTTGTACATATCAGCAGTGAAACCTCATAGAAAAACACAAACTTTGAATTCTACATGATACCTTTGTTGAACCACAAGCTTGAAGAGACCTCAGAGAGGTTGTTTTTTTACACATATCTACGGCTTCCTCTAAACAGTTGGAATAAACTTCGTAATTCAGGACATAATAGTAGTGACCAAAAGAACAACATCGCGGTGGCTCGGGCATCTGATTAGGATGCCTCCTGGACACCTTCCTGATGAGGTTTTCTGGGCACGTCCCATCAGAAGAAGACCTAGATGAAGACCCAGGAGACACCAAAGGGACTATTTTGCTCAGCTGATCTAGTAAGCCTTGGGAGGAACTGACACAAGTGGGAGGGAAAGGGAAGTCTGGGCATGTAGCTACTGCCTCTGTCACCAAACATCATAAGTGGAACATAATGGATGGGTTAATATATACAAAAATGGAGGAATGTATGGATTGATGAATACATATCCAGAATTGATCTGTGATCTATTAATTTAAAATCTTTTCTATGCTAAAAAATACCTCATAAAAAAAAGGTTTCAAGTGCCAAAAGTTAATAAGTCATTACACGAATAACAAACTAGAAGACATATTGAAATATGTTGTAAAAGATATCATCACAATAAAGTTTAAATATTAAAAGAACAAACCTGTGTTCACAAAAAGCTTGATATCTGTACACTCCATGAATACTGAAAAACCCAGGTAGCAGCAGAACTAATTGCTGCCAAGCCACCTTTTATTAGGTTTTCTAAAGACAAAAGAAAATGGAGAGAAGAACAATAAGAAAAAAGCAAAAGTTACCAGTTGAAGCAATTGCAACAAAAGAAGGTTGTGGTCACAAGTGGTAAGGTTGTGGTCACAATTGGTTAGATTGTCCTCCAGATGCATTCGCCTCTAGAGTACCATAACTATAGAAAACCAAAGGATAAGCTACTGTTTTAGAGTGAGATGTGAGAGAGGTAGGGCAAAGGAGAACATCTTTCTCGACTGAAATCCTTCCCCAACATGAAAAATAAGATTTAAATTAGCCTAGTGCTGTTGCCTTGACCTCTATAGTATGTTCAAGATTTTCTATGAAAATATTGTGATCAACTGTGTCAAAAGCAGCAAGAGATCTATAGAACTATAACAGATACAAGTCCATTATCTAGGCCATGAGAATATCATTTGTTTTTACGTGAATTTTAGATAAGAGGGACTACTGACTAAGAAGAGTCAACTGGGCAACTTCCTAGAAGATCTAGACTCCCTGCTCTCTTCCACCCTTCAGCATGACTGTGCTCTGCTTGTCCTTGTTGATATGTACATTCACTTTGACACTCAAAACGCCGCAGATTTCTTCTCGCTAACTCACTCGTTTGATCTCCAGTGGATAAGCAGTCCCCCAACTCGCAGGGCCGGTAAGGTACTTGATCTTGTTTTAAGCAGACACTGCATGACAAACTCACTAAAGGTTACTCCTCTACACCTCTTAGACCACTACTTTATTCAGCTTGATGCTTGTCTCTATCAACTACCCACCGCACACCCTCCCACTGTCTCCTTTCGACTCAATCTCCGCAACTTGTCTCCTGCCCACTTTTCTGCACTTGTAACCTCTGCTCTTCCACCTTCTCGTCTCTGGAGGTAAATTATGCCAAAGAGTCCCTCTGCTAAACACTGAGTTCCTGCTTAGACCGCTTGTGCCCACTGATCACCAAACCTGCAAGACCCATGCAGTCACTCTCATGGCTTATTGACTCCCTTAGATTGATGCACACAAACCTGCGGAGAGAAAATTGCACAAATCAAAGGAACCATCTGATCTGTCACACTTCCAAATGCTGCTCATCCTTCTCATCAAGCGTCACCCCCGCAAAGTTCTATCAGGAAAGATCCACAGCGCTACCGACACCCAGAAGCTATTTTCTACCTTCAAGTCTCTGGTTAAACCCACCATCTCCTCCACCTGCAACCAACCTCACGGCAGCTTCCTTTGCAAACTTCTTCACCGACAAAGTGGCAGCGATCAGCCGTCAGTTCTCAGAGCCATCTACACATACCACAGCTCAGCCTTCCTCACCGGTCCTTCCTCTGAGCACCGCTGAACCCACTGCTTCCTTTTCTTCATTTACCCCTCTCACCGAGGATGAGGTATCAATGCTTCTCACAGGCAGCCGCCCTACATCTTGCCCTCTGGATTCTATTCCCACCACACTCCTGCAAGCCATAGCTCCAACCGTTGTGACCGCAGCCATTCACTTGATCAATGCTTCACTATCTACCGGATCATTCCCCACTGCCTTCAAACAAGCCCAGGTAACAAACCTAACAGGTCTTCGAGTCTGTGCTGTGAGAATGCTACAGATGATCCAGAATGTTGCAGCTCGCTTGGTTTTCAACCAGCCAAAGCGAGCGCATGTCACACCCCTTTCACTGAACTCCATTGGCTTCCCTTAGCTGCACACATCAAATTTAAATAACTAATGATGGCATACAGTCTTTGATGGATCAGCGCCCATCTACCTCAACACCCTCTTAAAGTCTTACGTCACTGCCCGCCCGCTCCGTTCCTCCAAGGAGCGCCAACTAATGCGACCAACATGCGACACAGCTCCTAGTTCAGACCTTGGTCATTTCCCGCCTTGACT
>JAVLVB010000211.1:857012-885962 GCA_032876305.1 Orestias chungarensis
TGATATTATTTAGCACTCAGTGTATGGTACTTGGGCCTTCTGCTGTTTACCTAAATGCTATAAATGAGTGCCATCATTAATGTTAAATCCTCTCCTAGCATATTGCAGGAAAGTGAGTAAATTGCGTCGTAGTTCAATGTTAAACCATTTTTTTGTAAGTCGTTTTGGATAAAAGAGTCTGCTAAATGTATAAATGTAAATGTAAAATGTAAATAAGAACAGTAGAGTAGATATAAAACTGTAATCTATTATGTTTTCTTGGTCAAGACAAGGTTTTTTTAAGTAAAGTTTTATTATTAACTAAGTAGAATTTAATATATTTCAAATACCCTTCTCTTTACTTTCTGGAATTGTCCCCAAAGCCCTTAAACCTGCTGCGGTTATTCCGACCATCAAAAAAAAAGGTTGACAGTCTTAGAGAAAGTGGTCATTGATCAGTTTCATTCAAAGCTATCCAACAATTGCTTATACAATTTCTATAATTGTTTGCCCCACGCGAGAGCACTGAAACCAGTTTAAAGATCAGAAAGGATCTACTCTGCGCTACTTACTCTGGTCTTTTATCCATTCTCATTTTTTATCCACTCCATTTTTCACAGACTGACTTCAATAGGTATTTCTGGTGCTCCAATTCATATGGTTTAAATCTTACCTTCTTGGCCACACTAAACTTCATTTAACTTTATTATTTTGTTTCCCAATGTCCCCCTGTTCCCACAGGTGTGCCACAAGTTTCTGTCCTGGGGTTCCTGCTCTTAATTATCTACCTTCTTCCTTTAGATCACATAAACTGTAAATTTTGTATTAATTTTCTTTGTTATGCAGATGACTAAGCTCTACTTGTCTACCCGACCCAACTCGTCATTTCTGCCCTTTATCCTCACCAATTGTGTCAGTGATCTAAACCTCTGACCAGGCTTTGCTCCTCTTCTAAGGCTAAGAGACTAGGTTTCATCCTTGGCACTATGTTTGCTTTTACTTCTGATATTATTTCTTCACCCCACTCTCATCTATCACTCTGCCTTTCAGTACGTTTTAAATGAGAAAGCGTCTAGACCCCATGCCTAAGCCTGTTAATTGTGTTTATTGCTATACCCTCACAGACCAGATAGAACATGGCAGCTTTTTTAGCCAACTTCTGACCGTATAATGACTCAGCTTGACCCCTCCTGTAAGATTTGCCAGTCTCTTGAAGAATGTCCTGTGATTCATGGCCAGCACTGACCTGGCAACCATTAGGCATCATTCCATTCTCAGACTGTAAACAAAGACATGCTTGACTTCAGCTTTCCATTAGGCCAGAGGTTTGATCAGTCACATGTTTCAAAAGCCGTCCTGACTTCTCCGGGGGATCTGATTTGTGACCCCTAGGTGGATGGATGTGAGGAATGCAGGGGAGTTCAGAGGTTAAGAGTACCTCTGTGGATTTTTCTGCACTGCTCTAATTAGCTAAAGATGGACTCCGGTGCTGTGACACGTGGAGCTGTGAGATGTTCCTGCCTTCGTTTCAAGCTCCTGAGGGTTCAGAACAAAAACGAGCTTGTTACGCACTTAGATTATTGCACTTCTGTGCCTCTATAGAAAGCAACTTTAACTCAAAACACCTTTTCTGTTTTTCATGTTGAAAACCAGTAAGTTTATTCATGTGTGTCAACAAGTAAATCAGAGCAAAATTATCAAAAATAAATTTTAATCACTAGTATTTACAATTTTATTTATATTATTAAGACATAAAGGTAGAATTTCTAAAGGTACCTCTAAAGCTTAGTCAGCCATTAAGAAATATTAAACCCAGACTGCATATGTATTCTATGCTATTTATCAAAACTCAATCAGACATGAGGGTAGTTCAAGCATTTTATATTAATAGAAAGAGTTGTATGTATTCTTAACTGCTTCTGGTAGATAAAAGGCTCATATTCTTTGTGAGAACAGACTTTCCAAAATCTCTTGACTTTTATTGATTTAATCACTAATCAAACATTGATGCAGCGCTTTGCTAAAACCACTATTGTTACTTTTTATTTGTGCATTACTAAACCTTCCATTTCCACATGAGAGAAATAATCAGGAACAGCTGCCTGATCTTTAAGTCTATGTTAAAAATTAAATATTCAACCTCAAAACTTAACATACCTGCTGCTCAACTGAATAGAAGGTATAAGAATCAAAGAAGGGTATTAAATACTAGAACGGGTACTATTGGGGAACTGAAGTTCAGTTAAATAAAGAGGAAGGACAAGGAAAAATACTTTGTTATTTAAGTTCTGGACTTATTAGCAAAATTTAAAGAAGGAATTAATTATCATATTTCTGGCACTTGTGTAACATTATTAAATGTAAACTGCTGCTTAAAACTAAAGATGGATCTGTGAAAAAATCATGCAGCCCAACTTTGTTTCACACAACATATTAAATAATAGAAATAAATTTGTGTTTGACTTTGTTTTAATGTCTAAAAGTAGATAAAAATGCTTCAGAAACAGGCCTAATTCGTCCTATTATTTTCTGAAAGGTCGTGTAACATTTGTTGCTCTAACCTAGTTCTAATTAGGTGGATTTGGGGCAAAAACAGCATTTTATCAAGCTTACAGACGCCAGACGGATTTGGGTCCTTCTGCGCTTTTATTTTGAAGGAAACTCTGACCCGACGTCCAGCCGCTGTAACGGGCCAGACGGATTTGGGTCCTTCGGCGCTTTTACTTTGAAGGAAACTCTGACCCGACGTCCAGCCGCTGTAACGGGAAGTTGACGGAGCAGGAGAGCAGTTACGGCAGTTGCGGCAGTTAAGGGTTAACGGCACGTTGACCCAGGCCCAGCTGGGTCTCAGGACACCGTGGCTCTCCGCTTGGTCCGGCGGTAATGAAGCCCACCGGGCAGTTTTTCCAGCCGCACGCCGAAACGCGACGTTTACTTTAAATAAAGCCCGGCGGGAGAACCGCGGCGTCTCCTTTCTTCCTGTCTCCCTTCACCGTTTTTTCTCCCTCGGTTCTCCCCCTTTTTCTTCTCGCCGCTTTGTCCTCCCGGGTGCGGACATGCAAACATGTGCGAGAAAACGGCCGTGAAGCGGCTCGGTTCGGCGCTGCTGTCGGTGATAAAGTAGGCTGGAGGAGGACCCGGTACCGGGGCAGAGGTCGGTCCCGCTGCTCGGCCGCTTCACCGCGCTCAGGATGAGGAAGCCTAAAGGGATCCGCGTGGTTTCCGTGCTGTGTCTGGGATGCTTCATCATGCTCATCTTCTACTTCAACAGCAGCCCGAAACCAGGTGAGCTTTACCAGAACCAGCACCACGGTACCTGTCTGCGGCTGTGATTCTGGTTGGATTTGATCCCAGCCAGAGACAAAAGAGGTCCTGGTTCCCACTATAATCTATCCTCTCAAGCCAGCTTCAAATATCTACCATGAAATATGAGGCAACCTTTTGTCTTAAGACGGCAGATTATGTTTAATAACCTGATTAACTCTAAGGTCTTTTTTCTAGCTGATAATGTAATTGTCCTCCTTCACCCTGCTAGTACAAATTTATTATACAGACTAGAGCATCCTGTACAATCTGTACATCATTCATTTTGTTACAGAAAGATACACTAATATCATCATAATGTAGTTTATAGATATCCCTGCTTAATATGCTGCCCTTTTCCCCCTATTAGTCTAATTATTACTCACAGTACTTAGTAAAATAATTAAAACCCTTTTATTTAGTTTGTTACAATTGGACCGAAGACAAACTATAAATCAGGATTAACTTTGTACCATTTATTTAACATACCGGTATCGGTCCGCTAAGTAAAATTGGCCAGACTTTGACCATCAATATTGAAGGTGGATGGGCTATGTGGTATTTTTTTGTCAAAACCGTAGAGGGAATCTCATTTTTATTTCTTGGAAACATTGACTATCAGCCACAAATCGCGATATTATTACTGTATATCGGTATTGGCCCAGATTTTATTATGTATTTTTTTAATCTGTCCATCCCTTACAACCCCAATTTGTTTCATTTAATAGACAAAAAAAAATTTGTTTTCTAACATCTATATTGTTATAGTTATTATTATTATTGTTCACAAATAAAAATAATGCCGCTAAATAAGACGTAATGCTATCAATTTTCTGTCTAAACGCCACATACCTGCTGTGAAAAATGCAGGTGGCAGCATGATGCTGCTGGGATGCTTTTGTTCTGCTGTGACAGGACATGTGGAATAGTTTGTTTCAAAGTTACAACAGCAAAGAACGTTTTTTATATTATTTATTCTTTTAGCAAATAGCACACTGCATGAGTATATGTTAACTTTTTCTACATTTAAAACAGGCTCTTAGCTTGCAATTATAGTGGAACTAATTTCCCTCCAAAGACAGGAAGGCTGATCAAAGTTCAAGGGAAGACAGATGAGCCAAATACAGGAGCAGCCAGTAGGAGCAGCAGGCTGAGATGCTCCAGGTTTTATGAAGTCAGAATCAAATCACGTAATGATCCCGCGCCAGATTCAGGGAGAGGTTGAGGTGGTGTTGGTTTTTATAATCAAGCTCCAGGTTTAATGCAGCAACAGAGCGGTTGTTTCTCCGCCATCAGATAATCTGGCTTGTTGAAATAAGAAAGACCTGGTCCATTTTTAATGCACATCATTTTATTTGTATTTAAAAGTTGTTGGGTTTTTTCTCTTAAGTTTTGAAACACAGAACTTTTGCGAAAATAGGATGGATAAATTCCCTTCTATTGGATTTTTATTTTTGACTTAAGAGTAATTGTAAGGCCAATAATCTGGGGCTGCTTTTTTTATTAAAAAAAAAACACCTAAATAATCATATAAAAAGACAATAAAAACCTTTGAATTTGTGCTTAAAAGTTGACATATAGTGAAAAGGTTTAGTTCTCGTTGCAACACACCATGTTCCCGGGTTGTGTGTGTTCAATATTGATTGTGACTGGCTGACCTGTGTACTTCAGTCATCCATGTCATAAAGCTGTAGAAGAGCTTCCTGGAAGCCGCAGGTTTGAGTGTAGCTGAGCGTTTCCTCTGGTGGGAGAAGTCTCAGCTGGTGGTGGGGGGTGCTGGCGTTGGCCCACGCTGAGATCTGCCCTCCACGTCTCCTGTAACTTACAAAGGCCTCATTCAGCGCCAATGTGCAATATCAGAGGCATTAAAAGCATTCATGGCCTGTCCTGGGAGAGCCAGGAGCAGATTACTGTGTTGGAATATTGTTAGGGATTTTTACTAGGGCTGCATAATGCTGGGAAAAACTGACAGAGCATTTTTTTTATAATCCTGCCAGATATATTGTAATTAAAATTTTCAACTGACCACCTAAATATCGCTGTAAATCCTGCTGCACTTCTGCTCTCTCCTCTTTGCATATAATCTGCTATGATCTAACATTTGTGAACATTACCAGTCTATATTTCGTATTGCTTGGGTTACAAGATATTAGAAAATCATATAATATCGACAAATGACTTTAACGTGTGCCATGTTTTTCATCTCATCTGCGCTTCCATCACTCTGTGACCTTTAGGATTTCAGGAAACCTCATTAGTGTCCGGTGTGGCAACTGCTACAGAGAAAAAAATCCATCTCAACACATTTATTAACTGAACATGTTTAGAAAGTCACTTTGTTCTTCTGTGCTCAGTTGGAGAAACGTACTGTTGCTTTTCCCACCAGAATATTAATGCTGAGTTTGAATGCAGATAGGATAATTCTCATGCGTGTAGCAGCTTATTTTTGAGCCTGGAACAATATTTAGTTTTAATAATGTTCATAGAAATCTGCCTCATTGTTGTATGTGGAGCCAAAAAAGGCCTCCTTTTACAGACCTGAGAAACCGTTCTCAGGAACCACAAAGAATTATTTCTGACCAAGGGTCCCATTATTGAAACTCTTTTTCTAATTTTGACCAGTTTTGACACCAATTCTCATATCTGACCACTTGGTAGTAAATCCAAAACACGGTTGCACGTGTTTTGGATTTATTACAGAGGGTGTGCAAATCCAATTCTCTAACGTGAATGAAGTTGAGCGCTAAACTGTAAAGATTGGCTCTGGTAATATTGGCTTTATGTAGTTTGATTGCACTTGGAATGCTGTGCATGTTTCCTAAACGAATGCTGCCTGTTGGCTTTCATTTTGAGTAAATTGGTTTCAGAAAGAAGCTTAAACTATTTGTGGGTTTGGAAATGCTTGATGTCGTCTTTTCTGCTCCAGCTGGGATAAAGGTTATACTTTATGTTAAAAAAAAGTTTAAATATGGAGATTATAATGGAAAGTTAGTGTTGCACCTATTATAGGACTGAAGTTTTTTTTGAATACAATGTAAGTCTGAACCCACAACAGTAAGCCTATTCAGTGTGGCTTTGCAGGACATAATGTGTGGATGTGATCATCCTCTTTCTTTCATAATGCTCCACACAAACATAGGACAACATAGAGTGGGATCGACAAAAATTCCAATTCAATTCAAAGATAAAGTAAATGTTAGACTAAATAAAATATGCACTATCCTTCCTGTAAAAGTTCACTATCTTTATCTTCTTCCTTTTCACTTAAACCACTTAAGTCGTCTTTGTTTGTGTCGCAGCATGAAGGTTGTAGTATAGCTGTTTAAGCCGCAGTGTTTAAGGAGTGTGAACGCTTTTTAAAGATGTTATTATGGAAATTACGGTAATTTATCCATCCAAAAGGAAAATGTTGTTGCTCGTATAATCTTAAGTTTGTTTAGAGTTGTTGAGTATGATGTTGTTGTAGTTGATCTTGAAAACAGAACAGACGAGGCCTCGGACTGGAGGCACAGTTGTTCTGCATGTATTTGATCCACAGCTACAACAAAACTTTTAAAATGCTCCATTTGTTGATGTTAATTGATATAAAAACGTTTTTAGAGAAATCTAAAAAAAACTGGAAAAGCGAGAATATTAAGATGAATTTTTAGGGCTTTCATCACTTAACTGCCTCGATTATTTCAATAATAATAATGTAAAGATATGCTGGATGGCAGTTGCTCTACATCAATGTGGTGTCACCTCATCTTGTGTGAATAATTAATAACCACACAAGGTAATTTGCTGAATGCTGTCCTTCTTAAAGATAACTATAAATAGGTTTCTACCTGTTTACAGGTCAAAGCTTCACACGAGGCTTTTTGTTGCTACACGATCCTGGGAGCAGGACCGATGTGTAAGTCGGCGGTAACATTGCAGATACAGAGGTGGACTGACGTGTTTCATGTAGTCTGCTCTAGTGGTTTGATTTTCTGGCACATCCTGAGACGGCTGCTTTGGCCGTGAGGCAGCTGTCTTCATCGGTTAAGCCCGACTCATTCCTTCTCTGCCCGGGCTTGACGTGAGGCCCCCGACACAAAGAATTATCAGTTGAGCACTTGGATGTGATCGCATGCTAAGCATTAAACTAACATGTTCCTTGACCACCCCTCTTAGATGTTAGGGCTTGGCATCAGGGGTCATCTGTTCAAAGCTTTAGATGTGATCTCATAAAATGCAAAGTGTTCATGTGACCTGATGTTGATAGTTTGTTCTGCAGCGTTGCTGGTTAAGATCGCTCTCTCTGCGTTCCAGCTGCTGACAGTACCCCCCCCCCCCCTTGCGCCTTCTTGGCCAATCAGATGACAGGTCCGAGTGGCCCACAGCCTCCCCCGTCCTTACAGCTGCTCATTCATGACGCAGCACTGCAGGAGGCTCTCATACAGTGAGTGCTCTGGTTTCTCAGAATTTGATCAGGACCATCTGGTTTAAAAGCAGTTGTTCTCAAATGATTTGCAGATTTGTCCTTTCACAGATGAAGTTGCTCAGTAAGTTCTTTAGAACCTGCTATATCAAGTTCTACAGAATAGATGTCATTCAGGAAAATATTCCAGTCAGCTGAAGACTCTCTACATGCTTTTATCTTCAGGAACAAAGGCCAACCTTTCAGGCTACATTCACACAGATGAATGGACAACGGCCCAACTCTTTTTCTTCTTGGATTTCACTTATACATATGCAACAGACTCTGATTTGTGTCATTATTTGATTGTTTGGTGACTGTCTAATCTGGAGAGGGATATAAAACAAGTAATACTAAAGTTGTTTCTCAACAGTGAATATGTTCAGTTTTGTCCTTGTTGCCCCAAAGAGATACAAGCTAGGGAAAACTACACAAATGTTCCCACCCTGCGTTCCTTCCAAACATTTCCTTCTGCTCATCCTGTGACTCAAAGTTTTCCTCATCTGCGTTTGGCTTCATGCTTTGAATGAGTGTCGTTATTGTTGGCTTTCTCAGTCAGCTAGTTTACCAATGTCTGCCCTTCACCTTAAAAGACCTGGCAACATTTATGGCTTTATATTAAAAAAGTACTTCACGCACATTGGAGAAGATGTAAATTTTTGTATCACTAATGGTCCGACTGGTTCGAGCTGATAGAAAGGCAACATTAACTCAAATAACCACTTATTACAACCGAGGTATGCGGAAGAGCATCTCTGAACGCACAACTCGTCGAACCTTGAAGCAGATGGGCTACAGAAGCAGAAGACCACTCCAAACGCCTCTCCTGATAGCTAAGAACAGGAAAGTGAGGCTACAAGTTGCACAGGCTCACCAAAATTGGACAATGGAAAAATGGCAAAAAAGTTGCCTGGTCTGATGAGTCTCGATTTTCTGACATTTAGATGGTAGGGTCGCAATTTGACGTCTTCAACGATTAAAGCTTGGAAACATCCTGCTTTGTATCAACGGTGTTCAATGGTGTTCTTTTAATGCATGCCAAAAGCATCTATACTGTAAAATGATCATGTTCTCTTTTGATACGTGTAAGTATTACACGGTAGAGGGTCCATTATTCTGGAAAAGCTCTAAACCAGATCCCAACTTTAGCATTGGCAGCCGCTAGCAGTGATCCAGCTTCTGTATTCTCGCTTTCCATGGAAACGTCGCTCGCCTTTTACCAGGTTTGGTGCAGGTCTCTTTTTTGATTATGAATGCCTAGGCTTGGAAAGGTGAGGTGGAATTTTTCTGTTTCCTTGATCGAAAGCTACAGACTGAAGACGGATTCTGTTTCCTCAAAGTCGTTCACCTGTTTTCATTACAAAACCGAAGTCTAGCTCTTTAGCTGATTTAACATTCCAATTATCATTTAACTGTTCCCTAAATACGTCGTTCTGCTTACAACAGAGACTAAAATTAAATAAGCTGCTGACCTTCACCTACAAATCGCTGGACATTCTCCTTTGCTGAACCATATTTTTTACTGTTGAGACTCTTCATGCCTTTCATATGTCAGCATGTGTCCGTTTAAAGCTCAAACAGAAACTTTACGATAACTTTTCACTTCAAAGTAAAGTAACTCCTGGGCATTTGAATTTTTTTTCGGGGGGGGGGGGGCTGTTTCCACTGTGGAATTTAAAACAGATCTCCAATTATAGCCTGGACAGGACGGACACACATCAGCCTCCGTACGTTTTGCATTTCCTTCGCTGTGGTTTTGTGAGCACCAGCAGTTGGACTGCGTGGACTTCGGAGCAGACGAGGTAAAACTGGAATGTTCCCGTTTGGAAAAGTTCCTAAGCGGGATGAATCCGTGTCTTTAGCCTCGCTTTAACGAATAAATCGAGTGTCTGTCCCTTTAAGCATTTTCTGATTCTTGGGTGTTTTTTTTGGCAAGTAGTTTGCACAACGCTGTGTTCTCTTCAGGATAGCTTAATTTTTCCGGGTATTTTCCCCTACCTCTGCTGAAATCCGAGAAGCAAACCAAGTTTCCCTTTAAACCCTGATGCTGCATCGTCAGGGAGATGATGTCACACGCCATGTGCGCCATCCCAGCTTGTTGCTGGGGCTCGCAGTCCGCCAGGTGTTAGTCATTTCCTAAATCCCTTCAGACGTTACCTTTACTCCCTGGTCTTTTAAAACCCAAGAGGAGAAAAAGATTACTTTAGATGGTTTTTAAGCATGACATTTAGTTCTGAGTTAGTGATTTAAAAAAAAACCTAGCAGATAAATCAGGGCTTCAAAGAAAAATGTTCAGCTCTGCCTTCTGTTGGCAGGAGGATCATGTGATCCTCTGTTTCTGTGATTTAGCCTCGCAGCAGATGTGAATCATCTGAAGGAAAAACAAAATAACTATAAAAGTGGCTTCCAGTCGTAGGAGCTTACTTACTCGGTGGAAAATTGTTGTTATGCTTGTTATTAAATTATAAGCCAATGTAGACTTGTTTCTGACGTAGCACATGAATAAGATAGTCATTATACGATCTTTCCATGCTTTATTTACAAAAAAAAAGAAGCCTTGCATCCTGGAGAGGAAGACATAATGACATGGTTTATAATGAATTTACATCCTTCAAAACTGACTTTAAACAACATTAAGTAACTTTTCAACCGTCATGAAATATTTTCATAACTTTTGTGATTATACGCCGATTTAACAGCTTGTTGAATGACACCTCTGTCATGGCCCGAGGTGGTCCATACCGCTTTAACCGGCACTAAGAAACTTTGAGGAGGGTGGCAGGAACCCTGCCTCACAAATCAACTACAAATGTGCTGACTGCTTTATGGCATTCGTCACTTCCCCCGTTTCTTATTTTCAACTTTTTTATATGACATTGCTTCGCCACAATTAGATTTATTACCTCCTTCACACAGCCACTGGAAACAGAAATGTACTTCAAACCAACTGCAGGCGACCAGGAGATAAGGATTGTACCAAGCTATGTGCTGGTCCGAAATGCAGTCTTCTTCAGGCAAAACACTGCCGCTTTTGTCCACAGTGGCGACAAAATCGACCAAAACTTTGTTAGTGTTCCTTTAATTTATTAAATATACAAATAATTACATCTGCCCAAATATATTGACTTTTATAAAAAACGCAAAGTAATTATTTATTGATTTACTGATATGTTAAACACCTATATTACGCATGTGTATTATATGTCCACACTGTGATGCATTTGTGTTACATGGGGTTCGATGAACAAACGCAATCTGAGCAAATGGCACACACTCGCTCACAATATTGTGTCAGCTTGAATTTCTTGTTTTGCAAGTCTTTGAAACTCATTCTTAGAATGTAGAGCTTTCTAAGATTTCACGATGTTCTGTGGTTACTGCTAGCTGTGACTAGTTCAGATGTCACAGAGGTTTATGAAATCTCTATAAATGTATGTTACATTTTTAAATAAGTCAGTTTAGGTCCTCCATAACGTAAAACGTAAAATCACTCCTGACAGCGGCGTCATATTTGCTCACAGATACCAGTGTTATCCGCCGGGTTCATTCCAGTATCAGAGAATGGCTGAACATATAAAAATAACAAAAAAGTCAATAGGTAAAAAATAACTGCAGACAGCAGAAATAGACGATCACAACCATCAGATTAAAACGTCTACAAACTCTTAAACTTCATAGGTTTTCAACTTCACTGTCTTTTCATGTGTTTCATGTGATATATATATAGCATTTATAATTTGGGGGGAATTCCAATCTCTATTAAATATTTATTTAGTGTCAACAAGTAACATTTTCTAGTAATTTAGTTGTTTCAGTTCAAAAAATTAAGCAATTAAAATGACATGTGTGAATCTTTTACTGGAGTCAAACATGGTAGTGGACCTCACACGGCCTGAGTGCGTGTATGTGTGTGTGTGCATGTGTGTTTGTCTGCGCTAACGTGTGTGTTTCCTGAACTTGAACAGCTCCACTGATAGATTTTCTGTTTCTTGCTGTTCCTCAGAACCTGTTGGGGAGCAAAGCAGTGGGCAGCAACCAAGGAGGACCCCCCTGCAGAGCCTCTATGAGGGAGACCAGGTCAGTCCTGTGGAAACACATTCACTTGTTACTCATGTCTGGAACTTGTTCTCCTGTTTGTTTGTTCATTTTGGGATGTTGTAATCCCCCCTCTTGACTTTAGCTCCAGAAGCCGGTCTGACATTTATTGTTTACAGGAAGAAGAGGAGCTTGACTGTCTTTGTTTGTGGTTATCGTTCAAACATCTGAAGATTAAAAATAAAATACTAAATTAGTAGGTCTGAATGATTGATCTAGTTGATAAGTCTTCTCTCAGTTTATAATTATTAATGATATTCCCAGGTGTTATTTTGAGCCTAGTTTTAGCTTCTATTTCCTGCCTTGACTTAGAATTTTATCAACATGTTTCCTCCATATTTTTGTCCCCATTTTCCATTTCATCCGTCTGATACAGCATCAACGATGTTGAACGATACATTTTATTCTTTGCTGAAAACACATTGTTTTTTTTAGCTCTGCTCTGATTGTATATGTCTTCCTATGCCGGCTCGCAACCGTGTGGGAGGTTCTGATCTCTATCTA
Organism: Orestias chungarensis; assembly: GCA_032876305.1. Classification (NCBI taxonomy): domain Eukaryota; kingdom Metazoa; phylum Chordata; class Actinopteri; order Cyprinodontiformes; family Cyprinodontidae; genus Orestias; species Orestias chungarensis. Next base: position 869,335 of record JAVLVB010000211.1, read on the forward strand.
TTTCATATTTCTTCCTTTCTTAGTTTGAATTGCTTTGTATTCAGACCCAGCAGCTGTTTTCCAGTTAAATTGTTTAGCATGTAGAAGGAAGGTGTAATTGTTTTTTTTTTTTTTAAACACCTCCAGCATTTTACCTAACTGAGTTTTACCTAAATTAACTGTTAGTTGGAAAAATTTAAGGTAATCTGTTAGGAAGGGAAAACGGAGGAGGACTTTGGAAGACGAAGACTTTAACAACGATCAATGTATCAAATACTCTCTCGGCTTTATGTTTGTGTTACAACAATTACTAGTAAAAAAATGGGTTCAAACACTGAGCTTTGTAACTTTAAAAGGAGATGTCACGGTTCAAATAGGGGAAAAAACATGGCCTAATGCAGTATACAGCAATAGTTCACAACAAATGTTTTCTCAGCATTCGTTAGAGGACTGACCAGGAGAGACTCATTACCTGCGATGTTTAATCCACTTTATTCCAGCTCATTTTTTTTAATAATACAGAGTTACAGATTAGAATTTCCTTTGATGTTAACTTATTTCAGTAGCTCGATTCAGTTCAATCATACATTTACAACAAATCTATTAACTTATAAAGGACTTTTTCTAGTCAGCAGAGTTTTACATTCTTGTCAAATTCACACACACAGTGAATGAACAATGTTTTAAGACTAATATTAACCCTCTGGAGGGTATAATTGGCCATTTTTGACTACTTTTGATTTTCTGTTTATATTTCACTTAAAAAAAAATGTTTACCCTGCGTTGCTTGGTATCATTTTATTCAACACGAACTTCCCTTTGTGGATTTACAGTTATCTTTCCATTTTGACATACCAAATTAACACAGTGGACATGAAATCACACAAAAAACATAGAATCCGAGTAGAAAAAAGTCATATTTTTTTCTGTGAAAACCACAAATATGTTTAACAAACCATTTTCACAACTTATAGTACAAAGATAAATAGTAAATTTCAACAACAACATACAATCTTTCACAGAACAAAGACTTTTTTTTGCATAAAATGCAAGCATTACCTCAGGGGTTTTTTGTACAGCTATTTACAAAACAATGTAATGTCTCACAAATGTTTAACAACCCAATTTTAAAACTTAGGATGCTAATAGAAATTGTAAATTTCAAAACCTTTGTGCAGTCTTATAACGCAACAAAGTAATTTAACACCATCTACATAAAATGCAGGCAATGCCTCAGTTTATGCTTGGCTCTGCTGCCCAAGCCAGAGGAGATCACGACCTGGTGGGCGGGCCCCACCTTTGCCGTCTTGTCCTCTGGGCGGATCTCTGACCAATCCGAGGCTCCTCTCTCTCCTCTTCCAATAAAAATGAGGCGTCAATGAGGCACACACACACACCGAATCTGACAAAAATATTCAGAAAAAAGTATGGTGGTTTTACATAGCCTATCAACACAATTTAAAATCTTATATATATTTTGAGGTACCCACTTTCTGCAAAAGTTGAAACGGCATCTCATCGACGCTGCATTTTGCTGCTACGCCATATTCAGTCGTCAACGTAATTTTGATGCGCCTGCGAGTCAATGGACCCCAGAGGTTAAATAAAAAATGTATTTTACATACAGAAAATATATTAATGGTCCACACAATATTAGAGAATAGCGCTGACCCAGCAGACACTTAGTGATGTCATCCACTTGAAAGGGTGAGCTGAAAAGACCGCTGCTGAATGAGAGGCGCTCCACCTATTAATGGAAAGTGTGGGTAGAGTCAGAGCTGAAAGAACGGCTAATAAACTCAGGATACATGGAGTAAGATCGCAGTCAAAAGGGTGTATGCACAACTCTAACATTTGTACTCAATTAGGTTCTTGTACCCAAAACGTTTGTTTTAATGCGAGTCCACAAGACTTTGCACTCACAGCTTTTAAATTTATACTCACAGACTCACAAATACTTCTTTCAGCAGAAATATGAGTGCGAGAACTTTATTGACATATAAATACGAATATGAATGTTAGAATTGTGAGTACGCCTCTTTGACAGCGATGTTATTCTGTAAGGACACAAGTTACTGTTGTGGCCTTCCTTTGGCTAAGCCACTACGACAACAACTGCCACAAGTGGCGGGTGTAAGATAAAAGCAGACTGGTTGCATTTACTCTGGAAATCCCAGAGTCTACAGGGAGACTGGAGAGGAGACACATCCTTTTTATTTTAGTGGAGTCCACTGTTTTACCTGACCGGCCTTATGAAGATCACCTGTCCTCTGTGAACCTCACCAAAGCCTGCTGTAAACAAACCTGAAGTCCAAACAGAATGTATGAGCCAGGAACCAACAATGCAATATTATAGCAGCTGTATGATGTTCATTTCCTGCCAAAATGTAATAAATAAAACATCTATAACACAAATTGTACATCCCACAGGTCTGAAACTTAAACCAGGAACACAGAGACCTTGTGGGATTTTTTTTTAAAACATATTGTTGTATTTTCTTAAAAAAATGAGGGGATGCATTTTTTATCAGTAGGGATTGTGAGCTTCCCAAAGTTTGCATCTTCTCTCATTTGAAACCATAGAATGTCCTGTATGAGTTAAAGGTAACTTTAAGAATATGTGTGAATCACCTGGGAGGGCCTGTGCCCCCCTATTTTAGGCCCGGGCCCACCCTTGGACACAGCATTAGTTTTCAGTAGCAGTTAAAGCCTCAAAACCAATTGGCAGCTTCTACCCCACGTCTTGAGCCTAGCCTCAGGCTGCTTCGTCACCATCAAGTGGTCCAATGAAATGAATGCAAATGTGACAAAACCAAGCAAATTAGCTTGTTTTCATTTAGCTTCACAAAGAAGCACAATGAAACTCCTGTCATTTGAAATACGAGTGACAACGACTCACCGTCCAGCTCGGCTGCTCTCTTACCGATTTACTCCGCACAAGAGCCACACATGTATGCTACTGAGTCACTGTGTTCAGTACCGCAAAAACGCCCGGAAACAATGATGAACGGGAACCCAGTTTTTTTGTTGTTTTTGTGGGGGGGGGGGCTTATTTTAACTGGCCGATTCAGTTTTCTGAAGGCCCACCCACAATCAAATGCCTGGCCCCACTTGTGGTGTGAATATGTAGAAATTTATATAAATTACATGAAACAGTGGGTCTTGAAAAAAAAAAGGTGTGCAATTTTTGGCATGGTCAATCTCTTCTGCATCTTTTTCAGATACTGCAATAATATAGAACATGAAGATATTTCAATGATAAAAAGAAATCTGGAAGATCTGCGGATCGTTTAACAGAGTGTGTGAAACAGGCTTATTTGTGTGAGACTTGTTTTGTTTGTGTACATTGTTTCGGCAGAAATTGACCTCCGTAAGTCTGGTTTCCGTCTCAGGCTGATCGCCTCCGCTGCCGTGGAGCACTGATGCTCTAGTTCCTGCAAAAGGAGCCCCAACCAAGTACTGACTGCATAACTGTACAGTACTTTTCAATGGGTTCACATTTCTGTAATAAAATCTAACATTTCATTTTTACGTAATTTACATTTTCTGAAAATCAAAATTTTTGGATATAAATGGACATTTTAAGAAAACCCTAGTTTTGATCCATTCTGTCGGTTTCTGATGAAATTTTGAGTAAAAAGCCATTCAGACAAAATGCCTTTTTTTTTCCCCTCACTCATCATGTTGTAATTAGTTTTCTGTAAAACCAGACCCTACGTTAAACCCTCAGCTGGAATACCAAACCCTGCTACTGTCTTCTAAAGTACATGTTGGATTTGGAGCGTTCTACCTTCTAAAAATGTACTCTCACCTTCTACATGGGGAGATTTCACTTTTCCTGGGTGGACCGCCTTCCATTTTCCCTTCAGTGCTTCACCTCTCGGTGTTGCCTTGATGTTCCTGTGTCTGTGAGAAGACACAGAGAGGCAGTCATTGGTTCGGGCACAGAGTCAAACTCTGAGTTCCAGGGCTGCAACCACTGCAGTGCCGAGCCAGCCTAACTAAATAAAAAGAGCAAAGAAGATATTTTGTGCCAATGGGAGACCAGGGTGAACTGGATGACCCCCTCATTTTACCAGGTAGCTGCACGCTCCAGCGGTCGGGACGGACGACCACCCTCGGATTTTCACTCACCTTGGAAAAGTGAGCCCCCTATTACATGCAAAAAATAGTGGTGTATTTAAATCTGCATAGCCTTCTCTCTCTCTCTCTCTCTCTCTGTCTGTCTGTCTGTCTGTCTCTCTCTGTCTGTCTGTCTGTCTGTGTCTCTCTCTCTCTCTCTCTCTCTCACTCTCTCAGAATTATCAAAAAGATTTATATTGGCACACTAATGGTCTAAGCAACATTTTTTTAGCCTAGCACTTTGACAACCTTTCAAAACATTAGCTCCCTTAGCTTACCCTAAATACATGAACCTGGATAGATTTAAATAGTTTTAGCATTTAGACTTGATTTTAAGAACATGATATTTACTCCTGTCCATAACTCAAGATAAGAAACTCTAGAAAGTACGTTTTTGTTGCACAAAATGTAAGTGTGAATATATTTTATGCAGATGATATTAAGCTAAAAACACATACAGGTTCTGTATTACTATGGTCACAGTTTTTCATTCCAAATAGGGCGAGTTTAAAACAGGTTATACAGTAATTTTTATGCATTCTTACCCCCCAAAAAAATTATCCTAACAGATTATTCAGTAAACGAAAAAAAGGCTACTTTCCATGTAATTTGTTTTTAATGCTGTTTATTTTATGTGTAGGTTGTATCATTGTAAAAGGACAGCCTGTAGTTCTACAGTCTAGTTTTAAATCTTCTCATGTTCACCATAATATCTGATTGAAGCTTTATCGTAGTTAATTAATCAAAATCAGCAGCAGCACAGTTGGTGTCACTAAATACCGTATTTTCCGGACTACAAGGTGCACCTGAATATTAGCCGCAAAAGATCAAATTGTTTTGTTCATACGTTAGCTGCACTGGACAAAAAGCCGCAGGTGTTATAACATCTCATTTGGAACAGATGCCCTTTAATTAACATTTTACATAACTTTTTACTTATGTGTACAAGTACGAAACCTGTACTGTGCTGTTTAAATGAGTAACAATATGTAACAACCTACAGCACACCACAAAATATAATCGCCCTACCTTTTAGGCTAAGGTGCAGTAACACGCTTTTAACAAGCAGAACAGTTGGTCATTCATATCCATCTGTGTCTTCTTCGCCATCCACTCTCCCAGTCTCTCCTTTGTTCTGCTCTTGCTAATCTAGTCTCTTTTTCGCGCTAATTCATACGGCACTACGTTGCCGTGTGGACGGACATGTGACCAACATACCACTCTTCTCCCCTGTGACTGTGTGTCTGATCAGATGCCCTTCCGCCAGGCAAAGTCGTGCCGTACGACAGTGGAACAAAGCAAAACTAATCCTCTTACGATATCACAAAAATCATGAAATATCCATTGAAAAGCCACACCGGACTATAAGCCGCAAGGTTCAGTTTCAGTTTATTTATATGCCGCCAATTTACAACAGATGTCGTCTCAAGGCACTTTACAAGAAAATCAATTAAAATCAAAGATACATCATAAACAAATCAATTTTAAAAAGTTTCCAATCTAAGGAACCCCAGCAGATTGAATCGAGTCAGTGACTTGCAGCATTCACTCCTCTGGAATCAGCAGACCAAAACAATGGCTTGTGTTGTCGTTTACTTTACAGCAATCCCTCATACTGAGCATGCATGTAGCGACAGTGGTGAGGAAAAACTCCCCTTTAACAGGAAGAAACCTCCAGCAGAACCAGGCTCAGTACAAGCAGCCATCTGCTACAACCGACTGGGGGTTTGAAAAGACAGAAAACTAAATTAGATGCACAGGATACTGAAATAAAAGAGTTTATAGCAGCAGTTGTAGAGCGTCACTGGAAGCATCTCAGCCCATGTTCTCATCCAAGAAGCTGTCTCAGCTAACAGAAAGCCAGACCAGGTGTGGTTACTATGGAGAGAAGAACACTAAGAGATCTCCCATTAAGGGAGGCAGATCAATTAAGGTTCCAAGCTTATGCAAAAAGTAGCGCCTTATGGTCCATAAATGAAAGTAATTATGAAACTGAAACAATAAATGAAAGACCTGTTCCAAAGAATCACTTCCTGAAGCTCAGCAGTACAGATATGTTAATCTATTGAGTTAAATATTATAAATTCTATTGTGTTATAATGTATGTTCCATTATTAACATATGTATAAAATTGTCAAAAGACTGATTTTATTCTGTTCTCCTGCAATGCTTGAAGGTTCCATTTTTAAATATATCTATTGTTTGTCTGGAGCTGTTTTGTTTCCACATGTGTGATATCCATTTATAAAATAATCAGAGGTCAAGAATGTGTTTATTATTACTTTTCTGTCCTGAGAAATGCTGAAACCATCTTAACCGAAACCAAACTGAGGTTCTTAGTTGTGCTTTTCTTACCCCTGCAGGTGGAGTCCACTGTCCAGGCCATCCATCAGGCTCGCCGGGAGCTGCTGGAGGACGCTTGCCGCTCCTACACTCGGAAGCGCAGAGTACTCATCCCCGAGGACCTGAAGCACATCATCGTGGACGACCAGCACGGCTTGCTGTACTGCTACGTGCCCAAAGTGGCGTGCACCAACTGGAAGAGGGTGCTGATGGTTCTGACGGGAGTCTCTGGAGACATTAAAGACCCGCTGGCGATCCCCGCCAACGAGGCCCACGTCGCAGGAAACCTCCGGACTCTGTCGGAGTACTCCACCTCCCAGATCAATCAGCGCCTGCGCTCTTACTTAAAGTTCATTTTTGTGCGAGAGCCGTTTGAGCGGCTGGTCTCCGCGTACCGCAACAAATTCACGCGGAGCTACAACACGGCGTTCCATAAACGATACGGCACAAAGATAGTGAGCCGGCACCGGCCAAACCCCCAGCCAGAGGCCCTGGAGAAAGGAGACGACGTCTCCTTCCAGGAGTTTGTGTACTATCTGGTGGATCCTGCCACCCAGAGAGAAGAGCCCTTCAACGAGCACTGGGAGCGGGTGCACTCGCTTTGCCACCCCTGCCTCATCCACTACGACGTGGTTGGAAAATACGAGACGCTTGAGCAAGACTCCCGCTACGTGCTGCAGCTGGCCGGGGTGGACGAGGAAGTCCACTTCCCCACCTCGTCCAAAAGCACCAGGACTACAGGAGACATGGCGGCAAGCTTCTTTCATAACATCAGCCCCTTTTACCAGAAGAAGCTCTACAACCTCTACCGCATGGACTTCCTGCTCTTCAACTACTCTGTGCCAGCCTACCTCAAGTTCAGATGAGGTTGGGACGTCGCTCAGCTGTACGTCTGATTTGAACCTACAAACTGGATTCTCTTTCCAAGGACTACTTCACAGACTCTGCTTTTTAATGGAAGTCCAGAAAAACCAGAGTTTCTGCCTAACCAGGCAACTGAGATTTTATGGGAAACATTGATTTAACTGTTAGTCACTGACTCTGAATGTGTGAAATGCTGTTCTAGCTTCGGTTTACATTCATTCCCGTTGTTTTCTGCTGTTTCAAAGGTGAATTTGCACAACAAATGATATCCATGGAAGGTGCAGGAGCAGAATGAATCGTATCCAGATGGTTTGTGGACAGCCGGTGCCTTGGATCATGGGCCTTACTTTGTCTCCCGGCAACAAAGACAGCTTTTCTAACTGTGACTCTTGTTCTCATTTCGTTTTTTACTGTAGGAAATGTTCGCGTAACTACTATTTTTATTTATTATTTGTAGTTCTACAGCCAAGCCAAACTAGACATTCGTTCTTCCACTTTGTTCAAATAAATGCATTTCACCAAGATGGATTTTTTTAAATCTTTCATTTGTTTTATTTAACTGAACAAATAATTATTACTAATGCAAAAAGCTTTACAAATCCAACTAAGACACAAGTTTAAAGAGTTATTGCCATTTTCGTCATGCACATCAAAGACGTAATAAGAAAGCTCCACATATAAATAAACCATCTGATCCCAAACACTATCGTCAGCTGGAACATATACATATGTACTAAGGTAAAAACAAGACCATCTGCTTCATCTTGACACACAGTAACACTCAAAATGCCTGTTGGTCATAATACAAGTAGCTGCCGTCTAATGTTAACAACAGGCGTACAATAGTTTTGGTTTCTACAGAGCTGTCTATTCTGAGTCTTTTAACTCCTGTGGACAAACTTTGACCAAAGTGCAAAACGAGTTTGCAAACCTTTCTTCTGTTGTCATACAGTAACAGATGTGTCCTTTGAACTGGCTCGGTTTGGTTATCTGAGGAGTCAAATATTATAACTAATTTATAACAGAATTTATCACCACCTGAAATTACATGACTGAATAGTGATCACTGTGCTCTGTTACTAGCAATGCAATTACACACCAGATAACGGATATAAGGTTTTACCTTTTTATGTACGGTACTTACCTGCTCAATTTTTCTCTACATGAGAGCACCTAAATTGTAAAAGCATATAAAACTTCTTCAACATCACTCTTTTTATTTTTTATAAACATCTAAAGGTTTTTTTTGTGTTCCTGTCCTTTAGGTCAGATTTGGAAGCTTTTCGTCTCAAAACAGCTTTATGATTCTTGCATGAACTCTCCTTCACCTTAACCTTTGCCCATCTTCAGCCCACACCCCCAAATTTTCTTGCTTCTATTTCTATTTATTGCTTTTCAGCTTCTGACGGATTCTCAATCAGATCTAGATACTGAGTGTCTGGTATGGTATCGACTCAGAGAAAGGTTTTCTTAAGAATGTAGTGCTAAGTACCATCCAGAATAGATTTCCCCAGCTTCAGGTTAGAATCCATCTGCTACAACCATTTCTTGTTTAAACATCCAGGCTCAATTTTGCCCTGTTTCTACTGACTGGTACCTCAATGGTCGACGTAGCTCGGTACGAGGTTTTATGTTCTGGCTTATTCAGAAGGCCTTTTCCTCTAGTAGGTAGTGTAATAGGTCAGTTAGTCTCATTGGATTGGGTGGGTTAAGCCCAAATGTCTCAACATAACGTTACACTAGTATGACGACAAATGTGATGCACTTGCACGACTAATGCTCGTTTCAAGCAGTGACAATTTTCTGTCAACCAGTAGTTAGACTGTGTTGTCTGCCACCAGTTGCTCTGCTGTAAAGGTACCGTACCATTGTCTAATAGACCTACAACGGAGGGGAATCTAGGTGGTGGAGGACAGATCTGTCGCTTTTTACAAGGGAAACAGACAAAATAATGTAACGAACCACGCCGACTTGTGTCGTATCGAGCAGTGGAAAAAAGGAATTTGTGGATTTTGTTTCTCGTTTAAGCAGAATGTCCCACAGGTTTTCAAAAACCTTACCACCCGGACACTCACCAGCCTGCTGACAACCAGCCTCTCTTCTACTCTTGGCTTTGTGACGAGGGACTTGACACTCGACTATTGATAATTGATTACCTACTGGCGCCGTGGGCTCTTGAGATGATTAGACTAGATTAAACAATTGGATTTGGTAGCCGTTGGCAATGAAACCATGTAACCTGCTAAAAGAAGGAGATAAGTGCCGAGCCAAAAGATATGACTGTTAACTAGAGCTGTTTCCATCTGTACCAGCAATACATAGTGTTAAATGTTGCTGTTCCAAAATTGAATTGCTGGAAGCTTGTTTAACACTTTGTTCATCTCCTCTCCGGCTATTGCCAAACGACAACCATATGCAGATTACAATTCTAAAACAATTGACATTCAAAACTTATTCTTTCTGCTGATTGGCCAGGATGATGTTTATCGTGGGAAATTGAGCTTAATGGGAGGAATCCTGAAGGGAGGTAATTATCGAGCAGAATGGGCGATGGTCACCTGTTTACTAAAGAACGTCTAAAAACTTGATGAGAATCAAACAACCTTTGCCTTAATAGAGAAGCATGGTAGTGCTATGTATGGAACAGTTAGATGGATAATCAGTTTGTACAGATGTAGTTATCTCCTTGCAGCAGCGAAAAATAAACTCACAAACGTATCTTCTTGTCTTTATATATGAACGTCTTTCCAGTGGAGAAAAGCTGTGTGATTGCAGGTGCTGGAATTTAAATGTTTCAAAGTCCAGTCCCATCAGTGTCTCCCATCCGGAGAAATCTGAAGGCTATGGCCAAGAAACCAGTTCCCAGCAGGTCGCCCAGAGCTGTGAGGTAGGGGATGGAGTAGATGTCTGGATCCAAGCTCCTTCTCCACAGCCAGCGGACCATCACAGTGGCAGAGTAGAGCAGAATGACCACCTGGATGACGACAAGATGTTTCAAGTAAGAATACTGAAGGGTTTATAATACAAAAACTGTTTTTTATTCCTTTTCGCAGGAAAATGTTTGTGACCTGGATCAAAGCTGCACACAGGTAGCAGATGATGAAGGTAGGTGTCATGGTGGTATGGCCTCCATGCAGTAGATTCACTGTGTACAGGAAGAGGAGGTGACCCGGGACTACAAGGGAGACCAGTACTCTGGCGGATTTAGAATTCACATCTGGGTAAACAGGAAAAGAGATGTTCTTTTTTCTGTTGGTCTAACAGAGGAACCGCAATCTGCAGCCGTAAGTAGGTTGTGGGACTTTCCACATGGCTATCAGCAGCGTAGGAAAAAATAATAATGAACAAGGTAACATTTTAAAATATGGATAGTTTAAAAAATGCAGGTTTTAGAAGTTTTGGTCAGGGAAATAGTTTTTTGTGTAAACCACACCCAGGCAGCCATTTTGCAGGCGCCAGGTAGGCAGTAGCGCACAGGGTCTTCAAAGTCAGGCGACATACCACTTGAGCTATCCAGCCGCTAAAGTAGTAAGAAAATATAATGAAGTTTTTCCTTGCAAGAGCTTGAATATGTGCGGCACTAAAATCGGGCATGAGCAGCTGATTTCTAATTGACCATGTGCATTGGAAACACTAACACACTCAAAAAAACTGGCTACTTTTTGCAAATTAACTGCATTTCAACGAAATCTCAACATAAACACATGAATTAGTAGGTCTGGTATTGCTTCACCAACAATGGTTCTGTAATGTTCCAGGCAGAACCACACAGTTTTATAACTGAACAATTTTGTTCACCTGAGGAGAAAAAGGTGCCGCAGGGTCCAGGAAAGTCGGCACTCATTTTTAATGGAAGAGATCCAGGAACACTCCAGGAATGGAGGAACGTAGACATCCTGCTCGCTTGGACGGCCACAAGATTTCCTCCAACACCTGCAAAGAGATGGAAAAATAGTGGGATATTTATCACCTTTAAGGAGGACCGGCAGAAACAAAGGAGGTGGGTTATAGTTGCACACAAACAAATGATCGTTTCATCTAGGACATTCTAACATGGAATTTTGTCTCTACTATCTGGAAATATATCCATTAGCATTTCAGTCAGTCATTCAAGGCTACAGGTCCTTATTGCCCACAGCATCACTACTAACGACTTTTTGCAAACTTTCATTTCCTTTTGGTACAAATAAGGTATTATGACTTTAAACAAGCACGTATCATTCTCATAATCCTTTTTTTTTTTTTAAGAAAAACTACATTTAAACAAGGTCCTGATCTGATGTGGGTTGTATTTGTTTTTTTAAACTGCGTACTGTGTATCAACAAATGTACAAAAAAATGTGACTCTATCCAAACAGCAAATTTCCTGAAAATTTATTACACAGCTTTCCCCCACAAAAAAATTCCCAGGGCTCCTTGTTTGCTTAAACTGTGTGGAAAGGCATTGTCAAGTTTGTGCCATATTTTTCATCTGCCTTTTTTACCTCCAGGCTGATTTCGTGAGCAGAGGAGCAACTACTCGTTGCTAAGAGAGCTTTGAAGCACACAGATAATTGGAACCAAAAAAGGGTTGTGTTTCTGGTCAACAAGGCATGAAAGGAGAGCCCTGCATTGGAATGCAAATGCTTTTCCTGAACTTGGATGGCACAGAGGCTGGCAGAAAGGGACCAGAAACAGGAGCCAGTTTATGCATAGTTGCCATTCTGATCAGGCTTGTGGTTTAAGTAAAGCCGTTGTTACTGCTCTGCTTAGTATGCCGCTTTGTGGTCAGCAGGATTTCGGTTGAGGAAGATCTGGTTCTCTGCTCCTCTCTGAGGCTCCTTTCGCACGAAGGCCACTCGGACTTCAACAGCACTTTCATTGCTGATGATTGATGAAGCGATCAGATTTGTAGCTGTGTTACAACTTAATGGTCCAACTCTGTAGGGGTAAAAACAGCTAATTCCATTGTTTATTATAGGATTTATTATATTCAAGGATGTTTGTAATAATTTCCACATGTCCTCAGCGGGTATGTCTTTTTTCCCTTCGCTCATGGTTAATAAACATGGAAAATGGCTTAAATCAACTAAGTCAGTAATTTACAAAAAATGAATACCTTGAATTGATAATAACCAAATTATTTATAAAGCTTTGGAGATTTACAAACTGAAGACAAGTACTGAGCCCTATTAATCTCTTCAAAATATTCCTTTCCAATGTTGGCAGAATGTCACACTGCAAATGTACTAATAAACTGACTCAAGATTCATAAGTGGTTTCACATGAGTTCTTGCCAGCCTTTGACTCATTGCTAAAGGAACTTTTATTAGGGTGGCTAATAATAGAACACACTTTTAAAAATATTTATCTCCCCGATGTAGCTAACAATGGCGTTACATTGGGAGATAAATGCGCCATAGCAGCCTTAAACCCTGCTAGTGAGGCCCTTCCGAGTGCAAGAAAGCAATCCTCTCCTGTTCTGTGGCATTTCTACTCGTCGCAGCATATTTTTTGACTTTTTACATTGCCTTTTGAATCTTGGTGTTCAGGTCTCTGTGAAATAAGGTAACCTTTCATGGAATGGGCATCGGTGTGTCCCATGCCAGTATGCCAAGGTCCACAGACACTAAAACACGCTTTGAAATGCTAACCGTGTCTAGTCTGCCCTTTGATCTCTGACCTGGCGAATTGTGTTCCACTATGAAAAGGTTTTAGACTTCTAGTGACCATGATCACCTGATGGCCAGAAATCTGTACTAGTGGCCAATGTTAACTTCCTGTTTCCTAATCTTAACCTCTCCTATGGTGTAGAGCTTTCTGGGCTGCTTTTGTTGCTGTTGTTTTCACTCCTCCACACTGTCTGAACTGCTGCGCTTTACTTGTTTAGCATAAAGTTCCTGGTAGCTAGTTAAGTTGCTATCTTATATTCCCAGCTATCATGCCCTAGGCAGCCCTCTAACTTCCCACTTCACTGCATTGGAATGGAAATGTAAACATGAACAAAATGTCAATTCTCTTTTGTGGTATGGCCATTTCACACTGCTACTTTTCTACCTACCTGCAGTATCTAGCGGGTATCAAGAGGGACTACTGACTAAGAAGAGTAAGTGCCTCCTTTTTATAATTCTGTGCTTATTTACCAACTAAATTGTATTTGTGGATCTCCTGTTTTGACTGAAACTCTCACCTGAAAGCCATTCAGGAAGTGAGAACTAGGTCAATTAAGGATCCATTGTCTAGGGAAGTGTTTCTGACCACTCCCCTCAGGCCTTGGTTCCTATCCGCCTCCCAGGTGGTTGTCTTAGCCGGATCATTCAATCACACAGAACAGCTGCATGTGCTTATGCATAACAAAATAGGGGAATACACTGAAGCTTCAGTGAAGTGTCAGCGTTTGTGTTCAGCCTTTCTTTTGTGAAGACGTTCTGGGGTAAAGACGTGCGTGTCTACCAAAGCGTGTCCAACAAACAGGGCCACGGAAGAGGGTCTAACTTCTCTATTCGCGATGTGTCACCACCCTATCTCTGTTATTTCTGGCACCCGCAGGCAGTTCTACTTTCACAAACGGAAATGTAACCTCAGAAATCTCCGCTCAATAAATCACACATCGTCATCCAAAACCAATAAATTCTCTGTAGGTCTATGGAACTGTCAGTCAGCAGTGAACAAGGCAGACTTCATTTCTGCCTATGTAAACCATCTCTCACTGGACATCCTTGCCCTCACAGAAACTTGGATCAAAAAGACATAAAAACCATAAAAAAGCGCCACACTGACTGCACTCTCCACCAACTATACATTCTCTCACACACCACGGCCTGGCAAAAGAGGAGGTGGTACGGGGCTACTGATATCCAACAAATGGAAATATACCCATTTCAGCTCAGTAGCCTCGTACAACTCCTTTGAATACCATACCGCCCTGACGACAGCACCTGTTAAAATGTATGTGGTGTTTGTATATCGTCCTCCGGGTCAATTGGGTGACTTCCTAGAAAATCTAGACTCCCTGCTCTCCTCCATTCTCGAGCATGACTGTCCTCTGCTTCTCCTTGGTGATATGAACATTCACTTTGACACTCAAGACGCTGCAGATTTCTTCTTGCTAACTCACTCGTTTGATCTCCAGTGGGTAAGCAGCCCCCCAACTCACAGGGCCGGTAGAGTACTTGATCTTGTTTTAAGCAGACACTGCATGACCAACTCACTTAAAGTTACTCCTCTGCACCTCTCAGACCACTACTTTATTCAGCTTGATGTCTCCATCAACTACCCAGTGCACACCCTCCCACTGTCTCCTTTCGTCGAAATCTCAGCAACTTGTCTCCTACCCACTTAACCTCTGCTCTTCCACCCCCCTCTTCCACTCCTGCTTGTGCCCACTGATCACCAAACCTGCAAGACCCATGCAGTCACTCTCATGGCTGACTGACTCCCTTAGATCGATGCGAACCATCCTCCGAGCTGCGGAGAGAAGATGGAACAAATCAAAGGACCCATCTGATCTGTCACGCTTCCAAACGCTGCTCTCATCCTTCTCCTCAAGCGTCACCACTGCAAAGAAGGAGTTCCATCAGGACAAGATCCACAGCCCTACCGACACCCGGAAGCTATTTTCTACCTTCAAGTCTTTGTTAAACCCACAACCTCCTCCTCCTGCAACTCACCTCATGGCAGGTTCCTTTCCCTACTTCTTCACTGACAAAGTGGCAGCAATCAGTAATCAGTTCTCAGACCAAAGCTCACCCTTCCTCACTGGTCCTTCCTCTGAGCACAGCTGAACCCACTGCTTCCTTTTCTTCATTTACCACTATCACAGAGGATGAGGTATCAAAGCTTCTCACAGGCAGCCGCCCTACATCTTGCCCTCTGGATCCTATTCCCACCAAACTCCTGCAAGCCATAGCTCCAACCGTTGTGACAGCAGCCACTTAGGTGATCAATGCTTCAGTATCTGCCAGATCATTCTCCACCGCCTTCAAACAAGCCCAGGTAAGTCCTTTACTCAAAAAACCCTCCCTATCCCCCACCCAAGTGGAGAACTACCGACCAGTCTCCCTCATCCCTTCCCTGTCTAAAATCCGAGAAAGAGCTGTCTCAAAGCAGGTGAAGAAATTTCTCTCCCAACATGACCTCCTTGATTCTAACCAATCAGGCTTTAAGAGCGGTCACTCAGTAACGGAATCCTTGAAAGAAGCCAAAGCAACAGGCCAATCATCAGTTCTCATCCTGCTGGACCTCTCAGCTGCATTTGATACTGTAAACCACAGCATCCTACTAAACAAGCTGGCAGCATGGGCATTGAGGGCACTGCACACTCCTGGTTTGAATCCTACCTCACCGGACGATCCTTCAAGGTGGCATGGCAAGGCCAAACATCGACGCGACACCACCTCACCACAGGGGTGCCCCAAGGCTCAGTTTTGGGCCCCCTCCACTTTACCACACTACTTCGCTGGGCCCAATCATCCATTCGCATGCTTCTCCTATCACTGCTATGCAGATAATACCCAGCTCTATCTGTCCTTTCCTCCAGACGACCTCTCGGTACCGACGCAAATCTCAGCCTGTCTTTCTGACATATCTGCATGGATGAAAGATCACCACCTCCAACTGAACCTCTCCAAAACTGAACTGCTTGTCATCCCAGCCAAGGAAATTATTCACCACAACATCAGCATCAGGTTAGACTTTCTATCTGTGGTACCCACTAAAGTTTTAAGAAACCTGGGCGTCATGATCGATGATCAGCTGACTTTTGCCAGAAGTTGTTATCTTTGGACCAGAACCCCTAAAAAAAAAAAAAAGAAATTGCTCAGTCAGCCACTTGACCTGGATAGAATCAGGTTGGCATCTGGTGACAATGTAAAGAACCTTGGCGTTATTTTTGATCAGGAAATGTCTTTCAAGTCTCATATAAAACAGGTCTGTAAGACTTCCTTCTTTCATCTTAGGAATATAGCAAAAATTAGAAATATTCTCTCTAGGATAGATGCTGAAAAGCTAGTCCATGCATTTGTTACTTCAAGGCTGGACTATTGTAACACTTTATTAGCAGGAAGTTCACAAAATGCAATTAAAAGTCTACAGTTGGTTAAAAATGCTGCAGCAAGAGTTCTGATGAAGCTTAAAAAGAGAGATCATATCTCCCCAATTTTAGCTTCCCTTCATTGGCTCCCTGTCAAACTTAGAATAGATTTTAAGATTGTTCTTTTGACATATAAAGCTCTCACTAATAAAGCTCCATCGTATATCAGAGATCTGATTACTCCTTATGTCCCTAACAGAGCACTTCGCTCTCAGACTGGAGGTTTACTGGTGGTTCCTAGAATCTCTAA
>JAVLVB010000211.1:890484-911730 GCA_032876305.1 Orestias chungarensis
CTCTTAGTGTTCTCTCAATAGTAGCTACACCTGGTCTGGCGTTCTTTTAACTGAGATAGTTTGTTGGAGGAGAACATGGGCTGAGATGCTGCAGCGACGGTCTAAAACTGCTGCTATAAACTCTTTTTTTTCAGTGTCCTTTGCATCTATTTAAGTTTTCTGTCTCTTCAAACCCCCAGTCAGTCATGGTAGATGGCTGCTTGTACTTAGCCAGTTTATGCAAGCGGTTTCTTCTTGTTAAAGGGGAGTTTTTCCTCTCCACCGTTGCTACATGCATGCATAGTATAAGGGATTGCTGTTAAGTCAACGACCACAAGCCATTGTTTTGGTCTTCTGATTCTGGAGGAGTGAATGCTCCAAGTCAATGATTCGATGCAATCTGATGGGGTTCCTTAGATTGGAAACTTTTTCAAACTGATTTGTTTATGATGTATCTTTGATTTTAATTGATTTTCTTGTACGTAAAGTGCCTTGAGATGACATCTGTTGTAAATTAGTGCTATTTAAATAAACCTGATTCTTGATTCTTGCTTTAAACCCAACCGAAAGCAAAAGTTTTTTTTTTTTGCGGAAATGAATCTCATTATGTTTTGTATATTTTGTATCCCCATTCATTTTAAGTCTTATGAACTGTTTTGAAATGAGAGAAAGGTGTAATAAATTTAACAAAGCTTCTAGCTCTAAATTGAGTTGTCCAGTGGAGAGTAGACAAAATGTTGGTGTGTTATTAATAGGCTGACATGATGTGTGTGATGCAGAGCTACCTGAATGAGGGCCATGTTATAGAACACCATCCTCCACCGCTGCTGGGCCTCGTCCATCTGTCCGGTGTTAGCCTGCGGATGGGAACAGCTTTTACCTAATCTCATTTCATCGAATAGTGTGTCATTGTGGACACTCGCCGAAGTGCAAAATTTCTCACATTTTCCCGGAGCCAGTAAATGTCAGTAACAGATATTGTGGAGTCTCTGCCTAAGTGTTTTTGCACCCACCGCTGTTGACAGCCGGGATGCCAGTGTCATCTCTAGGTTTCCCTTCAGCCCAATCAGAGCTGGAACCAAGATAAACACTTCAGAGATCTCTTGGAAAACGTGCCAGTGCTGAAAAACACAGGGAGAGGTTTTGATTAGCAATGTTAACAAAAAAAGGCATTTTTGTCCACACATTAAAGCAGATATTTTTGCTGCGTAGACACAATCTTGTTTTATTGTTTGAAATTAACTCAGAAAAATTGTTCCCGTTTTAGTTTGGTTTGTATGAAAACATATTTATAATTGCAAAATACCAGAATATTTGGACAAATGTGGTGAAAGACATCTAAAGTGATCTTTTAACTTAGAGACCGGTATTCTGTGAAAACAAATCTGGACTATGTCTCCTCTCAGTGGTCGTTATGCAGTTTACAGAACTATAACCAATCAGAGCCAAGAGGAACTGTGGCACTTGAAATTCCAACTTGATTAAGAGTTAGGTGGTATTTTTGTCTGGTTTCTAGTGCAAAAATCTCAGTAAACTTGAAACAAGGCTCACACTAAACTAAATATTAGTCAATAAAAGATCTACAAGTTCTTTTGGCAATTTTAACCTATATGGTTTAACTACAAAGTAAGGTAGTGCCATTGATGTGTTTTTTTATTTTATTCAGCTAAATTTTTCCAGATAAAATACCAAACAGTGAAAACAACACATGCTTCCCTGTATTCATGTAAAAACAAACACATTAGGAAATATTCTCATCCATACTTGCACCGCCATCCCCGACCCAGACCCCTGGTAAGGCAGCAGGACGCCGTGGGCTGAACACATCAGCCTGCAGGTGAAGCTTCGCAGCTTCTTCCACTGGAAGCAGAGCTTCAAGGCCAGATCGGTCGCCTCCATAGCTGATGCATTTTTAACCGACCTTGAAGCTCAGCTTTGTTGAGAGACTGATGTGATTATTCTAAATCTGCTTTAGTCAGACACTGGAGAGGATGTTTCCTTTGAAAAACTTACAATAAACATTCTCACTTAGTTTGCTTCATTTATTACACTAAGGATTTCATCGGGTCTTTGTTGAGGACAGGGAGCAAATTGTCCTCTTTAGTTGAATAAGCGCAAACATACAAGTCCATACAAGGTCCTCTAAACACACCTTATCTACACACAAACACACACACACACACACACACACACAGCCCATCTTTCTCTCCTTAAGCCTCGCTCTTCAGCAGCCGGGCGGCCGAGGCAGAGCGCTGGAATCCCGGTCTCTCTCTGGGCCTGAAGAGGGTCCACCTCCTCTGGGACAGGGATATCCAGAAGGTCAGCAGCTTCCTCTCCGCCCTCCTGTTCTGCCACTTCTTCTCCTTGTTCTCGCTCCACATGTCCCACTCTTTTTCCACAACGCTCTGATGTCCTGCTTGAGTCTGGAGCTCCTTCTTCATCTCCATGAAGGCTCCTCGCCGGCAGATTCTGTTTCGGCTGTTGTTTATCTCTGTGTTAGAGCTTCCTCACAGATGGCTAGACGTGTGACGACAATGTTTTGCTTTGAAGAGGGACGTGAGGGCTCGTCGGACGAGGTGAGCATATGAGAGAGGAGGGCGAGTGACACTATTCCTCTTCAGTCCCGAGGACCAGATTGGACATGGGCTTTTTCTCACCTTCTGGTTCCTTTGGACATTAGTTCAGAGGAGACTGCAGATTTTAAGTGGCTCCTCCTCTCCCTGCACCTCAATGTCCTCTCTGGGAGCTGCTGACGCACTCCAAGCAGCAGCAGGTGCTTCACCTGTCGCCGACACGTGGCGCTGCTGCTGTATGAAAAACCCACAGTTTCCCCTTCTTGTTCAGATATTTCGAGGGGGTTCCAACAGCAGCTGCTATCTCTCTTTCAGAGATCAGATGTGTTTCTTACATTGTCTACTGTCCAATATGTATTCCTAAGTGAAAAACATATGAAATGAAACCCCTCACAGCTCAATTGCCAATTCAAGTGGGACACGGTGATACAAATTAAACCAAATCTTGCAATTTGACATTTTAAAACTCAACTCTTTGGTTTTACGTGACACCAAATAGGGTGTAAATGTTTAATATAATTCACTAATGCAGACAAACAGGAGGACGGTGACTCAGCTGAAAACTGTTCATGAGAATCTTATCACTGCAGCTCCCTCCTCTGACACACATCACAACACCCCTCTGCAATCTACTGTGTCTGTTTAAGGTTTTATGTGATGGACCAGCACAAGGACAAACAATAGTGAGTTGATTGTTAATATATATACTAATTACTAGGTGCATTCAGTGACGTGTAGCTTTATTTTAGTATGGTTATGAGTTCAATATGCAGTAGCCCAGGGCAGCATACAACATGGGGCTGCGCATAATCACCATACAAAGCAACAATTTAATTAGCAATTAGTTACCCCCGATCAAATTTTCTATCGCTTTTTACGCCCCCTGCTTGTTGCTGATATTAAGGATGTGAGTGTTGTCAGTCAACCAGTGTCTCAATATGTCGGACCACAAAATCTGAAGGTGTATCATGTTTTCACAATAGAATAGACAGCTCCAGAGAATATAAATAAATAAATAAATAAATATATATATATATATATATATATATATATATATATATATATATATATATATATATATATATATATATATATATATATATATATATATATATATATATATATATATATATATATATATATATACATGTGTGTGTGTGTGTGTGTGTGTGTGTGTGATATCACACATGATTTCACATATTTCTCACATTTGAGAAATGTGACATTATTTATGCTAGAGACCCAAAAACTCTGTTTCCCATGTAAACACGTTCAATTCATCTAAAGCCTGCGTCACTTTTAGAACTGATTAAAAAAAAGTTTTAAGTTGCCAACATTTTATTCGAAGCTAATAAAATGTTAGAGCTGCGCATGTTAGCTGATCTGGACATCATGCAAAGGTCATGTGATTTTTTTTTTCCCTCTGAATTGTGCTGATTACTTCCCACTTTTTAGTGACCAATATATAGGTCATTTGATTAAAAATGAAATCCCCCCTCCTTTTTAACAGGATGGAAGTAGTTAAATACATGCACAAGGCAGTGACACTAATGCACATTATAAAATAACAAGAATATTAGGATCGGTGGAGAAAGTGGACAAGGCAGAGGATATAATGGAGTTAAGCAAAAAAGCAATGTAATGACAAGGTATGATGACCTGACAAGACTTCTAGCAAATCCTGACATCCTCATCAGCCAAAATGTACTTTAATTTTCAGCAAATCTACCAGTTCTGTTTTACTAGTGTTCTCTTTTTAGTTGAACCTCTTTGTTTTACAGTTTTCACCACATTTGAAGCTGCATGTTGAAAGAAATTCCTACCCCTACTCTGCCTTATCTCTGAAGTGTGTTTATTTATTTCCATGGATCAGGGTCACCTGACAGAACCTGCTTGGTCATCACGACCTCCACAACAGCTCAGGTTAAAACCAGATAACACTGGACATGTGTTTCGGATTTCATGACTGGAAACTTGGGGTAATTGTTTGGAACAATCATTTTGAAGAGTGTAGATAATCATAAAGAAATCATCTGCCTACAAAATCTTCTCTCTTATAAAGAAAACCCATTTAGTGTTTTCTGGACCTCATCAGATCCATATACTAAACTCCAGCTACCGTGTCACCAACCTGCACGCGGTCCAGCAGCAGTCCAGCTGCCATCATGCCCTGCCCAGCCAGCAGGTGTGAAGGCAGAACCTGAAGACCCATAGTCCAGGATGACTCTCCATAGGAGAGGTGGACCTTCTCTTTACTCATATTGTCAGAGCAGGACAGCAGTTCACCTGAGATTCATGACTGACAGTAAAACTGACAATCTTTGAAGCTATCCCTCCAACCTGAAGCCAAAATGACCCCACTCTGTTTGTCCCCCCCACCTTTTATTTTTTCCAAACCAGCAAAAATCAGCAACGGCTACACATTATCGTTGAACCTTGTTCTCGAATCTAATGTAAGTGCACCCACATACAGTGTAAGTATTTTAAGCCCTCAAGTTTGACAACATTATTTCACCTTGCAGTGACAACATTCTGTACACTATAGAGAGATTTCTTGTGACTAACACATATTAGTATATAAATGCAAAGTAGAATGAGTGCGATACAGAATCCAATGCAAAGGTGAATTCAATTTTTTTTTCTTACCCTTATCCAACTTTTTATGATTTTGTGTGAAAAAAAGTGGTATTAAATTGATTTGATAGTTTTGAAAGCGTCTGCTGTGTGAAGAGCCAGGTGGTGTTTTGTCTGAATTTCACCTCATTTACGTAAGACGAGCATAATTCTGCAGGAGAAACAGTTAGACCAGGTGTAAATAATATCTGCTACCGATGCAAGCAGTCCAGAGTTAAGCTTTCCTTTCTTTTAGCTTCATGTTGTTATGATCTTGTGAAAATTTGATCGTCTCCCACCACTTAACAACTTTAAAATCCATCCACAGACGGCAACATATGCATACAGTTCAACACTGTGACGTCTACGCTCTTTTTCTGCAAAGTAACGTGGTCTGACCTTAGATTTGAAAAAGTTGGGATGTTACTCAGTTCATCCAATCATCTGACTTTTAGGTAGTTAACTTTTGTTTGTTAGCTCCACCTTTAGCCATTTTAACCATTGTTTTTCCCTTCTTCCCTGTTTTCAATGAGTTGTTTTTGGATTTATTCTTTTGTGTTTATGTTGAGCGAGGATTTCATTGTTTTTTTTTAATTTGCGCTTTTCAAGATTTTTTTTGTAGAACGAAACATTGTAGTAAACCACATCTGCAATCACAGTAATATTCAAGGTTTGCTTGCAGCACCACTCGGTGGACCAAGGCAAAAAGTTCTCAATGTTTGGGTATTGTTATACAAGTCAACCCTGGTTTGAACTACATTTAACCCACATCTCTCTCTGCTGTGTTTATTTGAGTTTATAGTTCTGCTTTTTTTACTATAAAAATCCTACAGAAGAACAGTGGCATTTAGGCTGTGATTGACATACAAGCAGACAGACTTTAGTTACTGATTGATTAGGTTTGGATGGTCATTTTTGTACCTATTTTCATTTTAAGGTATCGGAATAAATGGGGTGATAAAAAAATGCATACCAAACTTGTTAAAGGTTCAAGCGCTTATAATACCTTCAGAATGGATGGTATATATTAACTCTTTAAGCTACTTTAAAAAAAAGTACAATGAAAACAGATAACCATGTTTAATGTTGGAAAAGTAAAATGATTATCACTGTGTTAAATTTTATCAGGATATATCAGTTAGTCCCAGTTCTTCCTTTGTAATGACAGTATACTCATAAACAATGTGCTTCTGACCCTTTTACTCACAGGACAGAGACGCCGCCCAGCAGCTATAAATATCCAGTGTAGACCACGGCCCCCGGTCACGTCTCATGTTGTATGTCAATGAGCTAAAACTTGAACCGGCCACTGTTTACAATCGGTCTTCTTGTTACCAGCTCTGGCGAAGTTTTTTTTTTTTTTTTGCTAAACTGTCAGAGCTAATCTCTTTACTGGGTACTTTGTGAGAACTTCCTTAGTTTTTACTTGATGTGTTGCATCCTGCCTCCTGTAAGGATTCTTTGGCATGTGCTGGCAGAGGTCATCTCCTCCTAGCTGTCATGTGGCTCCAGCTGGGTTCCAAGCAAATGCATGACAGCAGCAAGGGCACACAGGGGAGACCACATCAACTGTGAAGGTCTGATTCTTCTTCAACATATTTAGCTTGTGTCAATTTTCCCAATATTTGCATAGTTTACAATGTACTTAAATAATGAGGATATATTTTTTTTTTATTGACAAGGAAAAATGTCTGGATCAGCTGATGAGAAGAACTGGGGGAAAAAACAGTTACAGACTGGCCCCAGTAGGCTGACCACAACAATCAGACTGCGAGAAATATACTATCCAAAGCCTCAACCTCCAAAAGCTCCCGTTCAGATCCGTCCGCCGTCTCCGAGACCCTCCTCTGTGAGAGAACAAGGCCTGAAGCAAAGCTTTTCAAGCGTTCCCAGTCCTAATGCCAGCCTTAGAAAAAGAGCCCAGTCTCTGTCTTCTGCCTCAGACAGGAAGAAGGAGCCTAGGAGGGTCCAGGTACGCTTTGTGGATGCATTGGGTCTCGATTTAGAGGAGGTGAAAGTGTTCCGAGTTCAGGAGGACCCCAGCATTGTGTTGTTCAGGCTGCTGATGAGTTCTGAACATTGCTTTTGGAAAGTCTCCTGAGCTGAACATGCCTTACTTCCAGTCCTGTTTCCCCAAACACATGGGAGCCCAGCCAAACTTCCAGAACCGTCTCGGCTCTATGAGAGTCTGCCTTGAGCAGGTGGTTTGCTCAGACCAAGGAATTACAGGCACCATATATGTACTTAATTTAGCTTATCAGAAAGAGGTCAAAGTGCACTACTCCTTCACCAACTGGCGAACACAAATGCACGCAACAGCTTCATGAGTGTACAGTGGGTACCCTGGGGACCACAGAGCTCTGGGCACGGATATCTTCAGATTTCGACTGCCTGTCCCGCCCTTCATCCTGAAGCCTGAAGCCATCCTGGAGTTTGCCATCTGTTACCGTGTAAACGGATGTGACTTCTGGGACAACAACGACGGCAACAATTACAAACTTGTATGTCACAGTTACAAAGTTATTGTGCCAAGGGAGTGTGAGGGCAGCATGCTGCATTTCACCTAGCTGGCCACTTGAGGGAGCTGTAACTCCAGTAATTTATGGAGAAGAATATATACAATTTATGGATTTTCACCTTAGTTCTCAAATGTTCGTCTATTTATTATTTTGGACTTTTTTTTATTTTGCACTCTCTTTTATCTGCATGTATCAGATCTATGACTTCAGGTATTTTGTATTAAGTAGAATCCAATAATAAATTGATAATATGTAGTTTTATTTTACTGATTCATTCCAACATGATTATGTCTTCCTATCCTTCACTCTTAACAAATGTTTAAAGAACCTGTTTGAACTGGTTAATTGTATAAAGGACAACATGTCCAAAGAATCTATCACACTCCAACCTGTACACCAAACAAGAACTAAGCACACCAGGGACAAAACTGTAGATATGTATAAGGCTGGGATGGGTTGGACTACGAGGACTGTTGGTGCTTATTTCTTTTTTTCGAAAATGACAATCAAGAAGACTTTACAGTCCCCTGCTACAGTCAGCACATGTCACAGCCCGCCTGACTTTCACCAGGGACCATCTGGATCACCCTTAGGAGGCCTTTGACCCGATTCCTCTGGGATTTTCTTGGTTTTATTAGGCGGATTATGAGGAGAAATGTTTGCTTGACTTTGAATCTTGGAGTTGCAAAAGGTCCCAGATTCCTAAGCGGCTCCTTGAAGGCTGCAGCTCGTGTGTTTATCATCTAAAACTTGAGACCTATCAGGTTTTTGTAAGGGGAACAATAGAGTTGAAAGAGTTCTAAAAGTCCCGAAAGAGACTTTTATTTGAACTCCTATTTAGAAAAGCAGTCATTATACGTCGTAATGTATCCTGAACACTAAATGGAAGCATTTCTTTACCTTAATATGATGTTGATGTATCAGGCATATCTGAACTGATTTCTGTCAGGGCGTTAGATTGCTGTCATTCAATAATGGGCAACATTTAATAACATCTGGCATAAAAAGATCTTAAATTATTGAAATAATATTTGGGAAAAAGAACAACTATTGTGTGTTGAGTAACATCATCATATTACCTGCGTTTAAACAAACAAGCAAGGAGATATATTCTATTAAATGTATTTCTTGTCTAAGTATGACTTTCACCTGTTGTAGATGATAAAGTTATCTACGATATATATGATATTAATCGAATACTCCATTTAATAGTTTATGGCCAAGCAAGGACACAGACAGAGGTGTGTCTCAAAACAACGGCAGAAAGAAAGGATGGATTATTTGCACCTTCACGCATGAAAGCAACATGTGACTGTTAAATAGCATCATTAATTAGCAGAATCTCTGTTTTTGTCTAGTTTCTAGAACAAATATCGTACACTTGAACACATTTTATTATACACACAAGACAAACTATAGGAGCTTGCTGCTACTACCTTTTCTTTTTTCAGTTTCCTCTGCATCCATTTGTGTCTTCTGTGTCAAGCTGCTTGTTCTGAGCCAGGTTCTGCTGGTGGTTTCTTTGTGTTAAAAGGGAGTTTCTCCTTTCCACTGTCACTACATGCATGAGGGCATTGCTGTAAAGCCAACGACAAAGCAAGCTATGATTTCCACGTGTTTATTCCGGAGGAGTTAATGTGCAAGTCAACAACTCGATGCGAATTGCTGCGTTTCCCTAGATTTAAACAAAAAGTTTTGTCTTGTATTTATGGTTGGAATGAAAGGATTTTCTTGATTCTTGATTTAAGTCAATAATTTTTGAATATTAATAAAAAACCATTATTGTAGCTCCTTTAGTCGATTTTTTTCCAACTCGTTTTATGAGAAAAAGTCAAACATTGGAACTAGTACTTTTTTAATTGATCTTCAAATATCATTTACATAAAATAAGCTTCTGTGCGTGTTTAAAAAAAGTCACTTATATGATAGTTTTGTCTTGTTTCAGGTTTCTAAGATGTTTGCATAAGAAACCAGACAAAATCACTTGGGAAAGATTTTATGTCTTTGAAGTGAAGAGCCTTAAACTTTCTTCTGGATGTTCAGTTTTAGCTTTTAGGCACTACGTAAGGTTGTGGGGCTTTTATTTTAGGGATAAAAGAGCATCATCTCTGTAGTATCAGTAGGTTCCTCCCATCTGTTCTCTGGATTATGGTGACTGACAACAACAGATACCGAGGGCACTCACTCTGAGTTGCAGTGGCCCAAAATGTTAGATATAATATTTACTATCCGCCGCTTATTTTTAGGTAAGGGAACACGTCACAATTCCACTTGGCTTGAAACTGGGCAGCATATGTTCAGCGGTGTCCCGTATCAGGGACACCCGGAAACAAGGATTTCCCACTCATTCCTCATGAGAGCTTCCCCAGTTCCGCCCACACACCTCCATGGGATTTGGACCGTGCAGTCGTCCCGTCAGCCAGGAGCTGCTGGTTTTATTATTGGAATATAAACATACCTCCTGTTCTTACAGTGATGATAACACCATGACCGTGAGGTGAAGACTGAGTCACCAGAATCCCTGCTTTCGGCTTTTCCATCTTTTGTCACAATACCACAAAAATCTGTAATATAAAATTTTACTTGAAAGCCCAACACGAAGCAGTCTGGGAGTGGAAAGAAAATTGATTTGACATTTGTTTCCCATGCATAAAAACAGTCCAAATCTATTAGTGTGCATAAAATGCAAATTCCTCTTTGAAGCCCTTAAAGCATTTCTTGAGAATCTCAGGCAGACTGGTCAGGGAGAGAGTTGTAGACAAGTTAAAAGGGTAAAAGTTTTTGTTCTTTTTTTAACCAAATAAAATTGTGTTTCTTCTTCTAATAGGAATGTTTATCTAAAAAAAAAAAGTTTTTCCTCCAGTAGGTCCATTAACATTTCCGGCTTTAAATTAGTTTCATGTAGTTGGACTGAGAGCAAAATGGCTCTCTAAACTGACACATTAGCCAGTAGAAAATCATTAAAGAACCCAACTATGTGTGGCAGTGAAACCAAATAAGGAATGAGGATGACAGCATCAAGCTTAGGAATTTTTTTGTCGTGCCGATAGAAGAAATCTGGGGAGGTCATGGATTCACTTGTTCACTTTCAGGACATTTAGAGCACGACTCAGGAACCTGAGGCTCTTTGGGCCTTCCACATAGACTCTTAAAAAACTGAACACTAAGGATTTTATGTATAAACATAAATATAGGTATTAGCATTTTTCTATTGTCATGTGAAAATTTTATCGAATTTCAGTGACAGAACATCATTAAATTGACCAATAATATATTTTCAGGTATATTTTCTGCCATTAACGTCAATATAACCTAAACATAGAAGTTACATTTTAGCTCTACAAGAATGAAGACAAATTTTCACATAGCAAAAATTATGTGTAAATTATTTATAAAATTTGGCCCTACGAAGTTTATTTATCTGGATGATTAAAAATGTTATTTTGAATGTAAGGGTGGCAGAGCCCTGAGCTAGAGGAACAGTAGAATGGTTCCTGGGGTTACAACGGCCCAGTCAAAGTCCAGATCAGTTGGACCTTCAATGGTGACACATGATCTCGGTTCAGTTTTTCAGATTTGACTGAGCTAGAGAGATTTTGAAAAGAAGAGTGGGCGAACATTTCTGTCACTATGTTCAGAAAGCTTGTAGAGACACACAGCAGGCAAATCTCCAACGGCTTAGTTCTGTTCTTTTTGCCCCCCTGTGTTAGTATTAGCAAAAAAGGCTTTTACTTTATCAAACAGACCTTTCAGCGGCCTCGTGCGCCATCCTCATCTCTTCCTTTGGTGTGTGTGAGTGTGAATAATCAGATCTGAGAGAGAAGTGGGAAGCCTGAAATATTCGGATAAATCCTCAGGCAGCGTGATGTGGCGTCACTGAATTATCCGGCTTCTGATTGAACCAACTCAGTCAGGTGAACTTCTTCCCATTAGGGAATTTAGCCGGGCTAACCTGCTTACCAAGATCATGCTTTGATAAGAAATGGGTCACCGCCTGCATTTTGGGAACGAAACAATATTAATCTGGTGCAATAGGGTGACATTTGCAGCTATTCCAGTATTTGTTTGATAAAGCAGTTTAGCAGTGACTCAGCTTAATCTGAAGGTATTAAAGTCCAATCTGAAGACAAATTAAGGTAAACGTTCCCCCCTAATTCTGAAACAATGAGAGGAACAGTTCAATTGATATGGTTCCTCTTCATTCTTAGAGGTTGGAACACCTCTGCTAATGCTCTAAGTGCAAACTTTAGTTTAGGGCTTTAGCTAACTTTGAAAGTGTTCTGCGCACTTAACCAACCGCATATTTAACTTCTAGTGTACATTTTAAAGTGCTGTTTTTGTAATAAACCTCCCAGCTGTGACGGATAGAATGCACCGCTGTAGGAAACAGTTTTAAAACGTACTGCATGTTTTCCCATCAAAACTACTAAAAAAAGGACTGTTTCAAAAAATCCCTTCCTGAAGCAGCAGCAATAATAAATTACACCGGTTGAGTGTTTTAAATGAAGTTGATGTAATGCCTTTAACTTAGCTCACTAAATACCATGTCGATTTAGCGCAAATACAAACGTTCACCATGGAGATTTCTGTTAAAATTAAGCTTTTAATACAAAACCTGCAAAAATCCAGAGTGCAAAGATGAATAGATGGACTTCCTATTCAGACCTATAAAACACTTCAATCGGGTTCCAGAAGTTTCCCAAACTTTCAAGATTGCATAGAAACCCTGACATCCTGTTTTAATTACACTCATTCCTGCTTGGCTGTATTAAAACCGGATCTGGCAAACACGCCGTCTCATGCAGCACACAAGACAACCAAGGTTCGTTACCAATAGAAAAGTGTATTGTGCAGACAATAAATAGTGCTTACAAAGTGATTTCTGTCTTGTACAATGACAAGGTTTCCGTTTTACACGCTTGGAACAAAACTGTTCGGTAGAACCACTGAGGCTCGGAAAGACTAATTTTGCCGAAGTGGGACTGGTTGACTTCACCACATGCGTCGCCACGCGCCCACCCGCTGGCATCACAAAACAAAGTCTCTGAAAATAGTCTGTTTACAAAAACAAGTCCCTGCCGGGCAGACGGTGATCCGGGCTCTTTGTCCTTCCCGCTCCTCTGACAGCGGCAAAGGAGGCGCTCCCCTGAACGGATGCTGCGTGCCGGCTCTACTGCCAGCAGATTCCCTACTGGAGACATAGCCTCCAAAGTTTGCTGGACCCAAATATCAGGACGGCGACTGACTGTGGTGTCCTCTTAAAGAGCCAGTGCAAAGTCTTTCTCTGACAAACCCAGATTTAAGCAACTCTTCACAGAAGAAACCTTGCTAAGGCCGGTGGAACCTGCAGAGAGGGGGGAAAAAAAGTCTTCATCAGTCTGTGAAACTATTATTAGCTCCATGAACAATGCTGCCCTAAAAACGGGTTATTGCTAATTCAGCTAAAAATGACATAAGCAAAACGTAAGCTGAACCAGCAAGGACAGTCATAACTGTGGAGAGCCGGTTCAAAACGGCACCAGTTTTCATCTCATGGGAAACTAAATTTAGGCCCAGCTCTGCAAGCTGCGCTCATCGATGTGTGGAAGTTGCAGAAAATAGTATTTGCCTCTTTACAAACACAGACGCCTGCTTACCTTGTCAGATGCTTGCTAGAGGAATGAACTTCCATCTCGTTGCTCTTGAACTCATTCAGCTCCTTCCGGATCGCCGCCTGTAGAACGAAAGCAAAACGAAAGCTCAGCTGGCGAAACTTAGATGACAAAGACGCATGTATTTTAGGGCAGATCATGGCTGCTTTAAACTGGGGCTTCCAAACTCTCTCTCTCAAAAAAAGAACCCAACCAGAGACTGGCAACACTTTAAAATACAGCAAACATTTCATCTAAATGTAATAATTGTTTTAATCATCTAAAAGTTATATTAAATTCTTGAATGAGAAATTTAATGGTTTTCCTCCATACACACATCCTTATTGCAATGATCCTGAAAATTATTACGGAAACGACCCCCGACTTAATCCGTCACCACCCCCGCTTTGAGACCCCCTTCGTTTAAAAATGGTTTAGCACAGATTTTTTTATTTTATATTTTTGTTTAATGAATGCTTTGCTTAATTTGATGGATCGACCCTCTAATTTAAATGTGGTTGGTTTAACTTCCCAAAACAAGACATCTTAAGGCCTTTTGTGGGAAAACCTAGAGATCCTAACGTCTGTAGGGTAAAAGCAGGGCTGCGTATTTTTGCCGCCTACCTTGTCAGCTGCTGACAGCCTGGTCCACGGCTTGTCTGCGCGTCTGTCGTAATCTTGAGCTTTGGCCACTTCCACGTAGTCGCTGAAACGAATCAAGATCTTCCTGTCCCTCAGCTCGTCCACAGTCGGCCTCTGGTTTAGCTGGAAGGGAAAAGGCTGACCGTCGGTGAAAGCAGTAAACGCATCAGCGAGACTGTTTAGTACGTTAGCTTTCATCTGCCTACCTTTCTGTTTAGCCGCTGCTTTATTTCCCGCCTCTCCTCCTGCTCAATCTGGTCATTTCTCTCTGTTGAAACAAAAATAACAAAATATAGAAACATGTAGATTGAACCTTTACAAGAAATATACACGCTACCTAAAAAGGATTGTAGTGAAACTGAAAACTCAGCCACTGTAATTTTTAGATTGGGCCGATATATATTAAGATTATAAATATAGGGATATTTATGAAAAAAATATTTATAAAAATATGGTTTATTTGCCACAATATCATTACTGATGTCAGATATCGGTATTGGCCCAAATGGTCATATCTGTGCATCTCATTGTGCCAGCGAGTGTTTTTTGCTTTAGGTCGAGCATCCTCACAGTTGTTTTCAAAGCACAAGGACAGCTGCTGAGTGTTCACAAGTGGCCCAACGTACCAAGGAGAGCCAAATCAGCAAAAAAATGTGGGACACACGCATGGATGTCTGTAGAGGGACAACAGCAGGGTTTGCTGCACTACTTTATCATTTACATCATGGAATTTAGATCAAATAACGTCACACAGTTGGACTGTTTATAGAATATCTAAGCCAGTAATCTGTAGAAACACCATATGGATGTAAAGTTCCCTCAAAGGGATTAACTAACACAAGAGCTGCTTTTTAGAAAATCTTCCGGATCACAAAGCAGAACCGGATCATAGAGACCAATCCAGCAGGAAGGTAATAGATTTTGTTATGCTTTGTTTTGTAAGACCTTTCTTGTTCTTTTTTTAATCTCAGCAAATTTATTTTGGAAAGTTTAACAAAATGAAAGCTAAATTTGACCAAATTCATTAGGGCTTATTTGTACTGCTATTACTAATTTAAAAGGCAATTTTTTGAAAGGTACATGACTTAAACAAAATAACATAAGATGTTATTCAATTTAATAATACATTTAAATCTAAAAGTCAACTCAATGGGGAAATAATCAACATAGAACTACGTTTTGGAACTTCTAAAGTAATTGTGATGTTAAATAGAAAACGTTTCCTCAGATGTCACAGCTGTAAAAGTTGCGATTGTACTCACGCTTTAAGATGTTCCGGCTCTCCAGCTCCTCCACGGCGGGTCTCTGGCTCAGCCTCCTGCGGAAGAACACCAGAATCACGTTCTGGACCATCTTCAGAGCCGAACAGCCGCTCAGCCTCTCCGCTAGCAGGGCTGCGCAGCGCGGCTTCTTTCTCTACGACTACATCTTATTGCCCGCATCGCGAAGAAAACAGTCCGGCTGCACCTCAGACGGCACCTCTCCTTGCCAACAAAAGTAAAGCAAGCCTCCCACAAGGAAAGCGGAGCAGTTGGAATATTCCAAGCAGCAGCGGAGTGCTGGAGGAAAGCAGACAGGCTTGACGGACTAACTGGCGGGGAGGCTGCTCCGCTTCATACTGAGCGCTACACTGAAGGGGTGTGACGGAGGAGGAGACTCCCCAAACACACACACACACACGCGCGCACACACACACGCACGCACGCACGCACGCACACACACACACACGCACACACACACGCTTTGTGTTTCTCTATGCTTGCGAGGACTTTCAATTCACTTCCATTCATTTGTCATGAAGTTCAACAGCCTAACACTGACTTTAACCCTTACTAATTTCACGCCGCAGCCATGCACCTAACACAGCAGCATGTGGGGGCCACAGCATGATCCCCACATGCTGCTGTTTTTGGGTTAACTGCTTAGCATTTGAAATGATCCCCTTTCAATTTAACATGTAATATTTTGGATAATGAATTAGACAAGATCAAATTTAATCTGGACTTTTTTTTTTGTAATTTAGCACCGATAAAGAAATTTAAAACCAGATTTCGATCTCTAAGCCATTAGCGGCTAACGGTTAGCCCTCGTTGTTTTAACTCGGAACTAGTCGAGTGGTGAATTAGCTTCTTCAGTGCAGTTCACGCAGCAGGCAAATCCTGTCCAAGTCCAGTTTTTGTTTTTATTCCATATGTGTCCCATATGTAATTTTTTCATGGCTAACCTCGATCTTTTCTCCCAAAATAAAAATAATCTGAATTCTGCTACTTTCGTATGTAATACAAATCTGGATACATATACAATAGTTTCAAAGCGTCTGCAGTCTGAACGATCATTTTATGTCATTGACGCAAGACACCCGTCATAATTCTACACCAGAAGCCAGACGTGGTGGATCTGGTCTGAAACGAGCAAGCAGAGCGAGTTTTACTTTCATTAATGTAAGTCTTTTTTTTAATGATCTAGTCGGCTGAAATTGCTCAAAATCTTTAGGTTCAATCCACAGACGCAGCATCCTGCTACCTCCGTAAACATTGCGCTACTATGTGAAGTCTAAGTTCTTCTTTGGTGCGCATGGGGTCGTAAACGATTCACGCTAAAGTGTGATGGCGGTCGAATTTAATTTGTATTCTGAGCATACACCCAAACCAATTAGATATCTGTTAGAAATAAACAGATATCCATGTGAATGTCGAACATTATTTCTCGATAGTAAGAAAAACATTATGTAAGGATTATAAAAGTTTGTTAAACAGCGACATCTATTGTTTAAAATGAAACTTGCAGTAAATTTAGCAGCGTTGTAAAGGTCAACCGCTGGTCGCTGAAGAATCTCATGCATCCAATTTAAGTCCCTGAAGCTAGCCTACAAAGTCCCTAACAGTACGACTCCCATCTACTTGAATACTCTTTCAAAGGCAGCTCAGTCACTTCGGTCATCAATGGATTGCCGTTTAGCAGTGGCTACACCTCGCTTAAGGCAATCCAGACTGTTTTCTTGTGCTGTTCCAAGATGGTGTAATGACCTACCAAGCGCCACAAGGACAGCAGTGTCCCTGTCTATCTTCAAGTAACTCTTGAAAAATACACCTCTTCTAAGAACATTTCCTATCCTAACTCTTACCCATACCTCTATACCCCTTTACTACTCTCTCCGTACTTTCGTCTATCTTCACTGTCAGCACTGACTCTGAGTAGGGATTTTTCTCTATGGTCAGATTGATAATAAGTGTAACATTGTGTCTACTTTGTAGATCGCTTGTAAAAGTCACTGCTATATGCATAAATAAACTTTTTATAGGAAAGAAATTACTCCTGGACAGAGTATAGAAGCTTGGGCAAACTTCTTTGAGATAACAGGAGTTGGATAAAGATAACAAGTCACGATTCCGTTGACAAAAAGAGCTCACATAAGGGCACACTTTCCTAATAATGACAATGAGGGGAGCTGAAGGTGCAGACTGAAAAATGTGATGGTACATTACCTGGGAACACAGTGTCACATTCACAGAAGCCTAATCACTCATCTGTCACTCTACAGTCAGACGTTTTTTCTTTATCCATCTGGATTCACGACCCTCGCAAAATGACCCCCCGAAAAACTTGCTTTGAACTGCAACTACCAACTTTATTAAACAGAAATATGTTAAAATTGGTGGGTTCAAAAGGCTCACTCACTTAATTTTAGTGCATGTTTGATGTGTTCTAATCAGTACAACAGATTACACATGCAATTTTTTGTTATGATGTTTACTTGGATTCAACAACACAATCACATTGCTGGTGTTTTCAGCTTTTATTGCTACATTACCAGCCTGAATGCTGATGAGTCTGAAGGCAGGAGCAGAACAAGCAAACCGAGACCCCACTAAACAGTGACCAATTAGATCTGACCATGAATATTTAAATGTGCTGTTCAAAGCAAACAAGGCTGGTCGTGTTCTCTGGTCCAAGCACTGTTCTAGCATTTCTCCTCTTTTTTCAATTAACTCTGAAAAAAGAACAAAAGATATTGTGCTTCATATAACTGGAGCTCTCAGTCTCTTAAAAATAAAAACTAAATACTTTTATTCAAAAGGCAAAGCTTCTTGTTTCTCATGGATCTTGACTTAATGAAAAATTACACACAGTTCCTTGTAAACATTTACTGAAAGAACTTTGGGAAGAGCGGACCAGTAGATCGATCATCTAAGAACAAAGAAAACCTTGAAGAAAACCTGCCAGAAGTTTCAAAAGACCTTGAAATTTCACTGGCGCTTTACCATAAACTACAACAGCAGTCATGCCAGAGCTGCAATGGAAGGGTTTAGATCAAAATATATTCATGTTTTAGAATAGTCCAATGTCCAAACGTAATTCCAACTAGGATTCTGTTGCGAGACATAAGATTTGTGACTAAGGTTGAGCTATTTTTCAAATAGGTAGTGGTCCTTATCCATAAAGCCGAAACAAAAAGCCTTTTGGATGTCTTTATCTGAAGTTTTTCTAGGCATGCTCAGATTCGAATGAGGCTAAATTATGGTGTAGTGATTTTAAAAAACTTATTTTTTCAGCATTTTGCGTTCTGGGTTATTCCAGATTAGAGGAGGATAAAAAGTGAATTCTGCTTCTCGATGATTGGTTCAGAGTAGAGGTGAACCAGAAGACATGAAGGTTGATGCAACGTTTCTTTGTTGTTTTCTACTGATAAACCATTCAGTGATTTCTAAACAAGCAAAAATAATCTTAAAAGTGGATTCTCAGCATTACAGGGAACCAATGTAAGGACTGTAGAACTAGGGTGTTCTGCTCTATTTTTATTTTTGTGAGAAGACAAGCAGCGTTCTGGATTATCTAGATGTCTGATTGATTTTTTTCAGGGCGATATGTGAAGACACTGTCGCAGTAGTCAATTCAACTTAAGATAAACCAATGGATGAGTTGCTGGAACAAACAGTCCGGTAAACACGGAGATGTTTTTCAAGTGACAGAAGGTCCACTTTGTGATTACCTTTATGTCTCTCTGAGGTTTCATGTCTGAGCCCATCACGAAACCTAGGTTCTGGGCCTCATCAGGAATGTATAGCTGTGGTAGCTGAAGCTGTGTTCTTACTCTTGGTCATTCCTCTTCCATCCAAAAATAATTATTTCAGTACATCCACAAACTGATTTCTTCTATGCATCTACTCAATGTTTGAATTGGTTCACATGACATTGTAACGTATAGCTGTGTATCATCTGCATAGTTATGGTAAATAAACATGTTACTTGTAAGTTCTGAACTAGCAAAAGCATGTAGATGTTAAATGAAAGAAGCTTTATAAAGAAAAAACTTTAGGGAACCCTGTATCTAGGGTATCTCTGCTCCGATGAAAAGTTTCCTATTGGCACAAAGAAGCCCCTCAAACCACTGAAGAGCGGAACCACAAAATTCAACCCAACTCTTCAATATATCATAGTCAAGAGACAGACTAGTCTGCAAACCAGAATTCAATTCATGGTCACTTACCAATAGTTCGGACTGTGAAACAGGCAATGAAGAAAGATTTACAACATTCTGTCAGAAGCCTTGCTAGCAATAAAAGTGTGGATGGCATCTATAGTGCATGTCTAAAATAATCTCTCAGCCCTGTGATGGCTTCAGCTGTGACTTGGATTACTCGTGGCTTAAATACAAGAAAACAGACATGGCAATACTCTAAGTGAGTCAGTGTGCTAAATGGAGCAGAGCTACAAGCCTCTTCTGAAAGTATTTCAGGTCAATAAGATTTGCCTCAGTTCACAGAGAGAATCAAATCAGCCAGCCACCGCCAGAAAAGCTGGATCAGATGCATGTTACATTAGGAAAATATTACTGCTGTGCTTTAAAAGCATTTGCCAAAATCAAAACAGAACAAAAACAACAGTGAGTCAGGTTGGTTTTAAGTCGGCCAACGAGCGAGCTTTAGTCATAGCCTCCTGCATCGATCTGTGCTTCACCCACTCTGTTTTGTCAGAGGTAAAAGTTTCTCGCTGGTTGGAGAACTCCCCAGCATGTCAGAGCAATGAACTGTTTATAAGAATGGGTCTGATGGGAATGTCAGCTCATCAAAACTGAAGAGGAGAATAGGATGAGTCAAACACCACTGGAAAGGCGGCGGCCCGTTAGTGCTTACCGAAACTTGTCCTAATCTCGCGCTCCTTTCTCTTAGTGACAGAGTCTAAGGACGACAGCGTCACAGTCAGATGTGGACTCCTGAGTGAGCACAGGAAGGCCCGGGGGATGGGACAGTAGTGAGAGCCACTTGTGCCAAGGATGTCATTCATTACGACAAAACCTCTCAAATAGCCAACATGAAGCTGCTTATTTAGGAAACTTGACCCAGAGGTATTACATTGCTACTGGGTCACATTCGTAGAAGAAAGCAGGTGAGGAAAATATGGTGTTTCTAAGTCACTCCCCCACCACTTTACTTAGAAATGTCAAGATACAAAACAGTCTATTCTTGCATCTGGACTGTATAACCTTTTGACTGTGAATCAATTTCTTATCAAAGCAGTTGTTTGTCTACAAGGCTTTACCCTTTGATGCAGGTCCGCAGATCAACCTAGAGATCATGTCTGGATGTAAACCCACCAACTGGGATCAGAGTGTGGACGTGGTGACCTTAAACAGCATGGTGTAGACTCCACCACCACAGGAGGCCTATAAAACATCAGCCAGCCTATAGGATGGTGCCTCTAACCAACAGCTTCTCCCACAGAGAACACTTCAGCTGATTCTGTAAAGCTGTCCAAATCCAATATGGTACAGTTTTAAAGGGACCGCTCAAAGTTTTTTGAGCAAGATCTGTTTAAAGGTTATAAGAAGGTAATCTTTTACCGTGATTCTTTTAGTGTTTTGTTTATGTTGACACTATTTTCTGCACCTTTAAACTATCACTTTAAATTTGTGGTTATTTACACAGGTGCAAATTATTATTTACTTAGGATATGGATGTGAAAGGTGAGTAGCTACCTAAAAGTAAAATAAAGTAAATACAATACAATAAAATAGCATTACCATCAATTTGTGTTTTTTGTTTTAAACAGGAAAAATATTAGTGTCACACCTTCTCCAAATTCACTTTCCAGTGTAAGTAATCATCATCTTCTTGGCAGATAACTACCTCATGAAAACGGTTGACAGTTTAAAGCACACTGACTAGCAAACATAAAAGTTTTCCAGAAAAGGCAGAGAAATGTGTACAGCTGAAACTTGTAAGGTTTTGAT
Organism: Orestias chungarensis; assembly: GCA_032876305.1. Classification (NCBI taxonomy): domain Eukaryota; kingdom Metazoa; phylum Chordata; class Actinopteri; order Cyprinodontiformes; family Cyprinodontidae; genus Orestias; species Orestias chungarensis. Next base: position 911,672 of record JAVLVB010000211.1, read on the forward strand.
TTTTTTTGCAGAATGTAATTTTTTTCTAATTCTATGTCGAGCCTGAAGTCTAACAACGG
>JAVLVB010000211.1:918182-952847 GCA_032876305.1 Orestias chungarensis
CCCGGTCTCCGACGTCAAGTTTTCCCCGTGACTTCCGCCACTCACTGCCGCTGTATTTCCGCCACTCAGTGCCGCTCAGACTCACCACTGGATCCGACCCCTCTCCGTGTCAGCTCTCACCTTTCAATAAACCTTTAACTATATCTCTTGAGAGTCTCTGCCTTTGTGGGTCAGTTAAGATCTAAATCCGATATGACAGTGACAGAATAAGATTTGTACTTGTACACAGTGGTCGCCTCGACCCAATTTTTTCTTTCTTCAAAACTATGTAAACAGAGCTCTCCGGATTGTTTGCCCCCAAACAATCCTCTGCATGACCCAATATGGCGGCACCACCCACCATATCTGCAAAACAGCTTATGGAAATATAAGATCTCACTTGGATGTTGGCGTCTAAATTACTTTTATTGCAAAGTATCTAAAAACTGCATGAAAAGTCAGAGCTCTGCTCTCTGTGCACAGCAGGCCAGTCAGCCGGTCATTATGGGTTGAATTATTTTGCGCCCTCCAGTAGTTGGCACCCCAGGCGACCGCCTGGTTTGCCTGGTGCACATACAAAGTATTTTAATAGAGCTGAATTCCTAAATAAGTTTTTTTTCATTAAAATATATAAATGTTTTGACATACTGAGTGAAACGTGGCCCAAGACAAGCTGTTGTCCTGGTCACTCTTGCTCTACTGAAACCAGAGATGGATTTCATCTCAGAGCGCACAGCCTAAAATGACGGCACGCCCACTACAGCTCTCCGCTGCTCCTCTGTCACTCAACAAGAGACAGCAAGAGGGAGAAAAACCTCAAACTGCAGCAATACACCAATACTCTTGAACTGAAGTTGCTAATTTTGGCGCTTCTTTGTAGAAAATAAATCCTTTCTTGTATCTGAAAAGTCGGTAAATCTAGCAACAAAGTCATATGGAAACACTGGGCAGCAGAACTGTGCTAAGGGAACATCCAATTTGATTGGTTGGTAGCGTCACGTGGGGCGCTGTGCCGGCTAGAAGCTCAATGTTGCACATTAAAGGCAGCTAAAACCAGACGTACATGTGTAAAACATTTAACCATTTTGGGTTTAACCTTAAGGCAGAGAGAAACAGAGAGAGGAAAAATTATTTTCCAGGACAACTCAAGCTTTTCCAGTACATTTTCCTTGTTTTTCTCATTTTCCAGGTGTTTTCCATGACTGGAAAATTGGTCAGCCATTTTCCAGGTTTTCCAGGATGCTTGGGAACCCTGTTAATAGTAGGGCAGTTATTGGCCCTGATATTAAACAGTTAAACTTACTAACAGGGCCGTTAAAGTCACCAACATGTGTCTCTTGGGTTAGGGTTAGACTTGTGCTTATAAGTCTTTTTCCTTCTTAACTGGGTAGAGAGTTAAGAAGGAAAAAGACTTATAAGCACAAGTATGAATTATTCTTGATCATCATGAACATCTGGCGACCTGGGTACAACCATCACATCCATCACAAGGCAACACACACACGCACGCACGCACGCACGCACAAATACATTGATACCAACATCAAGGGCAAATTGAAAATCAGAACTACCCCAAAGTCATGTTTCTGAACTGTGGCAAGAAGCTGGAGTGTCCAGGGAGAGCTCGTGCATGCACAAAGAGAAGATTAAAATAATCAACGGCTGGAATTTTACAAACAACGGTGAAACAAATTGTGCCATCTTTCAGCAAACCCTTCAAAATGAAATCATGTCACAAAGAACTATTTTTGTTGTTCGCCTCAAGTTAACCTGAGGTATTTAAAGAGCAAATACAACTTGTATGATCTTTAAAACCAAAACCACCAGAACCACGCATTACAGTAGATCAGCTAAAAACTGGCTGTGATCTAGTAACCCAGGCATAAGAATGGATGTAGCACTTTGCTTCTGAATGCCTTTGTGTCATTCTGTCCTGCACTGGCAGCCACATCACATAGTCACATACAAGCCAGGAAAGTAAAAAAAAAAGAAGAAAGCAATCACTCTAATCTGCAAAATCAGGGATTCTTTTTATTGCTCATTAGGTGATCACTAGCCTTTTACCACTCCTCTGAGAATTATTGGGGCTGCAGAAAATCTCTGCCACCATAGCAAACTCACATTTATGTAACAATGTCTTCAGCTGAGCACACAAACCAGCATAAAAGCTCATAAAGCACACGGGGGAGGGGGGGAATAAAGCAATGCAGTAAAACTAAGGCCAGCACCCCAGAGCAATGCAGGCAGAATGGGTACAGTTCACTGTGTGTGGGGGGGTTCAGCAGTGACGTAGACAGACCGTTGATTATGGGTGCTGATGCACCACTTCCACGGCTAAATTTAGAACAAGAGGGTTCCCTTCTGCTATACTGGGGCTCGCCCACTGCTCCATCTGTATTCTGCTGCAGCGCCGTGCACTTAAGGAGTGTAGATCGGTGCTACGCATCGGCTGTTTAACTGGGTGTCTTGGAGGAAATGAAACGAGCAAGAATAAATAAATTAAAAAATTCAGTTGTGCATTACTTTAAATCATCAGTTGAGGACAGAAAACAAACAGAGTATCGGGAAGAGATGTTACGGATGAGAGAACACTGCAAAGTCAAGAGCTTGATGCAGCCAGCTGGATTGCTTTAGAAAGCGTTTTTAAAAATGCTTTCTTAAAAAACCAAAATATGGATGATATTGATTGTGCCATCCTGAATTATGGAATATAACCCCAACTCGTTGAAACTATATGTAATCTGATGTGATTAAGAACCTATTTGTGTGCGATACGGCAAGAAATAAGAACGATCTGATTTGATTACCCTCGCAGAAAAATTAATTCCACATGTGAAAACAAAGCTCCAAATGTGACCATAGTATGTGGATCACCTGAAAAAGCACACGAATACATTTGGGGTCCACATATGTGATACATGTGCATCACATGTGTATGTTTCCACTCTGAAAATATTTCCACATGTTAACGCATGTGAGAAAATACGTGATCACATGATCCACATGTGAACGGAACACATGAACAGAATACTTGATCACATGACGAGAAAGTGATCCACGTGTGGAAAATGGGAACAGCGCATCAATTTCAAAGGAGTATGTGTAATCGACATGAAAACATAGGAATCACAAAAGGTTTAAAGATTTTTCTTTTGAAAAAATTACTTTTAGAGTTTTCTTTAAGCAAATTAATTAGAGTTAAAATAAATGAAAATACAAAGAACAGCCTGTATTAAGACAAAGCAGCATTAAAACTTGAGATCTTTTTGAGGATTGTTCATTTTGCAAGCGGCAGCCAATAGTGTTGAATGACATTGCACCTAAATTACAATTTTAATTCAGCCTCTCAAGTTGCATTCTCTTTTAGATATACTCTATGAAAAAAAGTGCATTTTCCACAAGTAATTTGAATTTACGTTCAACAGAAAACAGAACTAAGACATCAGAAAAGTCTCTTAAGTACAAAAGAAAAGCCAAATTTAAATATGTTTAGTTTTATTTTGTTGGGATTTTGTGTCTAATTTGTAAAATTGAATTGTGGGTGAGCTGTTTCTTATAAGCCATTATAATTCTATATCATTCTTAGTTTTTAAAGTACTGGTTTTAGTTTTGTCATACCTTGGTTTATTCGCAGGTGATGGATCGATATGCTTCAGTTAGTTTTGTAAACGGGCTGCACAGGGGCGCAGTGGGAAGCACTGCTGGCGTGCAGCAAGACAGCTCTGGGTTCTGTTTCACTTTGGGTCTCTCAGGCTTCCTTCCACAGTCCAAAGAAAACAAAACCAAAAAAACATGACTGTTCCTTATTTCGTCAGTTTTAGTGAACTATAACGTTGGCTACAAGAGATTAGCATTATTAGTTTTGCAACATGCGCATCGTTTTGTATTTAAAACCAAAAGATGTTTTTAATAGTAAGGATGCACTGGTTTAAAGAATCTGGCCGCTATCCAATATTAACCAATAAAATCATGGTAAATGCTGTTCGCAGAACTTAAAACATGTTAAAGTAAATGGAACCTCTCTCACATGTGTCTCCAGCCAGCCATCCAATCACAATACACCTGAGGTCTATTCCAGCAGTTCGATGGGAATATCATAGGTTAGGCAAGGAGAGAGGCAAAGTAATGTACATCAGTTTTAAAGGGGTTTTTACCCCTTTACTAACATGGTCAAATAACCTTTAAAGAAGGTACTATTGTGCTAATGTTTATCAGAGACTCGCGATTAGTGGTCCATCTGAATCATGTATAGGTAAACAACGCATTTAAATGAACAGCTCACTTACCCATAGTAGGAGCTCAGATTTATGGTTGAAAAATAAAAAAGATAAACGTTGATTTTGTTTGAGGTACTTCATGTCCTCAAACAAAATCAATGTCCAACACACCCTAACGTGACTATTATATTAGGTAAGTCGGCCAATCAGTCGGACCCCTACTTGGACAATGTGTGTCAGGCAAAAATCACACCTGAACATCAAGATTTAGATGTCAGAGGTGAGTCGTTAGTTTTTCAACCACTGTGCCACGCCACTGATCGTCAAGTGTGCCATGGCAATTATCTAGGTTATATAGGAATAATTGTCGTTCTTCAATTCCTGCCAGGATATCAGATCTGTGTTAATCCAAGCAGGTTTCACACGAGGTGAGTAAAATATACAGATATTGACTTTTTGTACATGCAGCTCTTCATATGGTAACAGTGAAATCTTTCCCAAATATTATTGCTTTTCTCAGAATAAGAATTATTTTCTGTATTCCAGCTAACAGAATGCTTGTGGACAGAATCAAACAATAAAGTTTTCTACAACCTCTTTAAATTTAAGACCACATTGTTGTGCCACTGTCCAGGTGTATTTTTGAAGTGGACATGTTGAGTGCAATTTGAAATAAGAGATATAAAATATGATAAAAAAATACATTTTGTGTTTATTTGATTCATATTCAAGACACTTTGATAAGAATTACTATACATTTAATATATGCGAGTATAGAATATCATTTGTTTACATTTTTGGTTGGTGGTGTGCCTCGTGATTCTTTCAATGAAAACAATGTACCTTGGCAAAAAAAAGGTTGAAAAACACTGGCTTAAGGCAGAGAGACGCTCTCTTTATATTGTTCATTTAAACTTCTATAAGACAAAAAAACAAAAAGGCTTTAAATATATGTAAATCAAGGCAGCATAAAGTTAGGAAGGTTTCTCTTTATTGCAACATACCCGAACCTGCTGCTACTGATTTAAGAGTAATGTACGATTGATTTCTGAGGAGTGATGCGACATTCTCCAACTGGATCACTAATCAGTGCAGTAATACAGCAGTGAGCGAGCAGCCACGTCCCCTCCGACCTATGTCCCAACCTAACACTGTACGCTGTGTCCCTATCCCTGCATCATCCCGTCCCATTGCCCCTTTCATGACACTAAATTGATCTCTTCCCGTTTTTATTACACAAGACTAATCAACAGCTCAGTTAAAACAAGATGTGCTTTTGGATGATATAGCGTGTCCCACAACGAGTGGTTTTCCATTACCGGTTTTAGGATTATACAAGGAGGTTCACCCTAAGTGACTTCGGCTCATGATAATATCCCTAAAATCAGATGCAAACAGCTTTTCAGATTGACAAGCAGATGTCTGATAAAAAAGGACATGGGAAAGTATGCACCACATGATAAGAGAGTAAAAATAAAAAAACACCTGTTTAAATCTGGATGTGGAACATCTAATGAAATTCACATGTTGCTCCCATTACACCCAAGTATGTGATCGCATGTTTTCTAACAAGTGAAAACATGGAAAATACGTGTTTTTTTTCCATGTTTCCAATCCGCGTGCACACATGGGAATTTTCCATGTGATTCAAATCGCTTCACATTTTGAGCGTGGTTTTCACATTGGATTCATCACATGTGGAATTCACAAGGTTTTTTCTTACTTTAAGAAGTAACTGGGTACCAATCCATTTAAACATATACAAAACTGAGTATTTTGGATCTCCAGCTATCGGGCAATCTGTGAAGGCCCGGTATTACGACTTGTGCATTAGCTCAAAAGGTCTGACAGTAATAATGCCAGGGGTGGCTTGTGAAATGGAACCATGGAAAACGTTGAATATGAAATTATACAAGAGGATGCACAGGGGGCAGTTGCCTATGTTGCCTCTGAGGAAGGAGGTCCAGGTTAAGCAGTTTTGAAAGAAATGCAAAGGCGGGGGAAAAAATACTCTTCATAGCCCTGTACAGTCAAAAAAATCATGTTGAGAAGTAATACTTCCTTTGTGGAGCAGAATCAAATACACATCTAACTAAACGTGATAATAGTTGTTATAATTGCTGATTAGTGGGCATGTGAATTTATTGGCACATGCTCAATTATCAACGTGACAAATCTCTACATGCTTCATTCGTTGGTTCCAAAAGGGTAAAGCTAAAACGCTACTGACTCATTAGGTCAGACCAGGAAATGAGGCAGGCCTGCAAATTGATCTCTTTTTTTTTGTCCTCTCATTTATGCAGTCAAGCCGTCACTAATACGTCACTAACACAAATACGGTGCTTAGAAGACCAGCTCGAGCTTGGCGGGCCTAAACTGAAAAAAAAGGACCTCATTGTTGGGGGTGGATGATGGGTTAAGCAACTTTGATGGCACAACCAGGGGGAGTCAAGCTGACGTCTCATGAGAGGAGGCTTAATGAAAGCTGTGTCTAACTAACTGTTGATGAGGACATGTAATAAACAGGAAGTAGTAGAGGAAGTTCGCTAATCAGAACTTATTAAGAAAACGTGCCGCAAAAAACTTTGTTTTTTTTGTACTCAAGTGGTACATTTTACCTGGAATGATGGATTGACAGCGGCTTCTTAGATCTGAATTCTAACTTGGTAGATATGGGAATAGAAAGGATTCTTTGTTAACGTTTGTGACTATGGTCAGTGCCTCCAATAACATTCAGCAATCAGCAATCTCAATGGAACATCCTTATCTATTATCTGACAAGAAAAGTTTTCCCTTTTAGTTTAGAGGAATATTTAGCTCTTGTCGAGCTTAAAATAATAGGCACACCACTAACAGTCAATCAATTTTGATCATTTACCAAAACTAATGAGGGAAATCATGAAGCTTTGTAATTTCATTTAGTTTTTCACCTCACTAGATTCACAAAGCAAACAGCATAAAAGACCTTGAGTGTACCGTTATTATTGGCGCCAATTTTTTAGAATAAAAATAAAATGTTACCTTTTAAATTATCATTTTTTATTATCTGTCTGAGGCCGAAGGAAATCTTAGAACTGCAGGCTCTACTGGAGCTCATTCTGGAGCACAAGTGCAAATAAGGATAATATTCTTCAGCAAAACCACTTTAAAAGAGCAAAATGTACTTTATCTGGCTCATGATTATGTATTTAATCACTAACAATTAATTGTATATTTTTATAAAGCTATTTATTGAATTTATACTAAATAAGGTGAAATCCTACAATTTTAATCAAGTCAATTCTAACCAGGTCTTTGCAATGCTATTATAGGAAAACATAGATAGCACACAACAGAGTTTTTTTCTTGATCACCAGGGTGAGTTGGTCTATTTTTGTAAAGCGTAGCATTTGTTTCAACCTACTAAAGGGTCAGCCTCAATTAAAACACTAAGAAGCTTTAGGCACTTGTGTTTATCTAGAGGTTTGCTTAACTATAGAAGAGGTAACTGCAAAAACAACCCTAAAGGTTCTCAGGCCAAAACATCAATGTCGCTCCTGTTTTACTGTTCAGCACACACAACTGTTATGCAGGACTGAAAATAATGAGGAAATTGTTACAGATTTCAATCCTTGATTTTATAGCTAAAACTTATCCAGCCCAGCCAGCCTCTACATTACTTTAAAGAAAAACAACCTGATCGGAGTCCTTGTAATGCACGATGACAAATCAGATCACAATGTTCTGTGAGTTCCACCTCTGCATTTCAGAAAATCCACTTAATCACTCCAGGGAATTAACTTGCAGCAGAAAAGAACAGAGAGGTCAATACGAGAAAAAAAATGAAGAAATTCACAGAATCGCGCAGATTACAAACAGCTAAACCGCGGTCAAAGCAAACCTGTATGCTGCACCGCACAGAGCCTTAAACATGTACAAATGCTATGGAGAAAGCATGGAAGATGGAAGAGCTGAGCTAATAATCCTAACTTTAAATTCTCATGGAAAAAGACCTGACTGGAAAAAAACAGTCCACTGGCTCAAAAGGCCTTTGGGGTTTGGAAATTCGGAGTTTCCGTCTTCGGCTGTACAGGAGTTTTTGCTTTTAATCAGAGGAAAAGGGTCTACAAAGCTCCAAGTAAATAAAGGCAATATGTGGAAGTTTCAGTATTTGTGAAGTTAAACAATTAATTATGTGGGCTGAAATGACAGATATTGATCTCTCCTAATGCCTGTGTTTATCTTTTGAGTGTCTTTTAAGTACAACTCCTTCACTTACGTAATAAAGTCCATCTGAATCAAACACACCTATACTAACTTACATCCTAAAGTCTCAAGGGACTTTTTTTGTCCCAAAATGGGCTTTTAAGTCTTGTGTATACTAAACTACTCCAGAGGCCATATGTCTAAAAGGTTTAAATTGGGTCATCAACATAACAATACTCTCAACATAAAGACCAAAAAAAAAGGGCAAAAAATTCAATTTCTCCAGTGGCCTAGTCAAAGTCCTAATCTAACCCCTTACTACAGTGATTTTCAACCAGTGTGCCGTGGGAAATTATTTGATATCACCGAATTAACCATTGCTGAGTGTCTGTGCTGTAATAAAATGTGGCATATAATGTTATATTCTTCTATTTCATTCGGTGGCGATAGATACCTGTAAAGACGATACAGTTAGTGCTGCACGACACGACGAGCAAGTGACAGTGATGGAGATGTTTTTGAGAAGGATTAGAACTTGGGCTGAGGTTCTTCCAGTGACGTTCTACAACTGCTATAAACTCTACTATTTCAGTATCCTGTGCTTCTAATTTAGTTTTCTGTCTTTTCAAACCCCCAGTCGGTCGTGGCAGATGGCTGCTTCTACTGAGCCTGGTTCTGCTGGAGGTTTCTTCCTGTTAAAGGGGAGTTTTTCCTCTCCACTGTCGCTACATGCATGCTCAATATGAGGGATTGCTGTAAAGTCAACGACAACACAAGCCATTGTTTTGGTCTGCTGATTCCAGAGGAGTGAATGCTGCAAGTCAATGACTCGATGCATCTGCTGGGGTTCCTTAGATTGTAAACTTTTTCAAATTGATTTGTTATGATGTATCTTTGATTTTAATTGATTTTCTGTGAAGTGCCTTGAGACGACACCTGTTGTAAATTGGCGCCATATAAATAAACTGATTCTTGAATGTCACTTTCCAACCATAAGACTCGCCACCTTTGGGGCGATCCCAGTCAGATTCAAAATCGCACCAGGCTGTTAGACTTACATTGTCAGATTCTTTTTTTCAAATTTTGGACCATACATTGCATTTAAATGGGCTCAGGGGGGGCTTGCCCCAATGTGATTACGTAATACGCACCGATGCGCGCTCGGAGACGCACAGCATGAACACTTGTCACGGGACCGCCAAACTGACACCGACAACATGTCTAGAAACTTGAACTCCATCCATTCATTGAGGGATTTACCAAGTAGTCGTTGCCTCAAAGCAGACAAATTGGCTTTAAAACAATTCGGAAAAATAAAAAATACATTTAAGAAAAGGGAAGAAAACATACAGTCTCGGTTTTGTTATGTTGTATTCTCCAAATGTTGAATTGTAAATATATTATATTGATTCCACATTGGCAGCCAATTTTATGGTGTATATGTCCTGGAAAGATTTGCTTGGTTACAGTTTTAATATGAGAAATAAAATGTCTTTAATAGTAAAGCTGTTTTGTTTAATTTGTTTTGTTTTTTACTCTTAGAGAGGAAACTACTTGATAACACGAAGGCAATGGTGGAAGTGTTTCAGTGTATTTGAGATCATAGCTATAAACTTGATATAGCTACTCAATAATACTGTACAGGTTTTACAATTCATGCCTGATATTGCCACCTACAGTAGGAACAGGGAATCTCTACCATCATCAGAACAGTTGCCCCACCAGAGATATTTGTCAGGATTGCCAAGTTCCCCATTCTGGCCAATAAAGCTATCTTGACATTGCTCCTGTTTTCAACCACAAATCTATGTGAGCCGAGCTTCTCAAGCTTGACTGCGATAAAAATTAATAACAGAGAGACTGAGAACTATTGAGGAAGAGCTTCTTGTGTGTATTTCTACCATTCCTTTTGTTTTCATTAAAACCAGGGCCAGATTTCACACTAAGTGACTATAAATACATTTAGAAACTATACTATTAACTATATAAATAAAATGTTCTGTGTTAGAGAGTCATTTTGTGTCATTTTGGTTGGTGGTGTGCCAGAGGATTTTGTCACTGTAAAAAATGTGCCGCGGCTCAAAAAAGGTTGAAAATCCAGGCCTTACTGGAATGCTGATCTATGAACTACAGAGGTTTACAGAAACAAATGTCTGCACCTGGTGTGAACTAAATTGATGTATAGATTTGAACAGGCCAACATTTCTAATTCAGAATCGGAATGCATTTATTGCTATAGTAGGGGTACATGTTATTCCCTGTACAGTCAGGGAAACTTTGAATATTGGGTTCAAACAACTCTGTATGGAGTATAATTAGCAGTAGGGGTGGGTAAACATAATTATTATATAGGCATGTCATCTTCTTTATTGCTGGTTGGCCAACAGCTTTTTGATGTACAATATCACCACCTACTGGTGAGGACTGTGAGACAACGTCAATATTGAACAAATAAGCTTAAAAATTATTTTTCAAATTATGATGTTAATTAAACCAAATTCGAGAAAAATTTTAGTTTTTTTCAGTCTACACAGAGTAAATTAATTTTAATAAACAATCATGTTTTAACTTTGGTACTTAACCCTTTAATGCCTGATCCAATAAAAAGAAAAGAGATAAATTGTCAATTTTTAAATCCGGAGTCTTTATCTGGCCCTTTAACAAAATATGGAAAGAAAGTCAAGAGGAAAAATGTTTGTATCAATTATTACGTTGTGATAAGTTGAAATTATCGTTGTGTAGTTACCTGCTTTTTTCAGGTATATTTGACTGCGTGCAACAGGGCTTTGAGGAAAGTTTTATCATTAAATGATGCAAAAGCTCTCAGATGCACTGAGATCATTTCAGAAGCCGTGCGTATCAAATATGATACATATGGCATTATTAATATTGACAAGTATGATTGTGCTATTGTTTTATTTTTTTAGATATTTTATTGCAAAATCATGACACATTGTATATACTGTTAACATATACCTTGATTAATTATTACATAGGTACTCCAAATAATTATTGGTACACCACTTATTACTATAACTGCAAAATCAAAGTATTTAATTTAATCTTGAATCCAAATCTAATCCAATTGTGACCCAAAGAATCAAAGCTGAATTCATTCCTCAGCTTCCTAATAATACCCAACACTAAATAACCCCAATTCAAACTGGGAGATGAATCCTTTTTGTTTCTTTTAGTGATAGTCAGGATTTAATGGAGGCAATTTTACTTCCTAGAGCACATATGGCCATAATGTTAAGAGCTAATGAAAAAAAGTTTTAGCTCTCATCTATATATATAAATATATATATATCTGGGGAATATATAAATATTCCCCAGACGGACGGTTTTAAATTTTAAAAAGTGTGAGAGGTTTTCATGTTACAGTGAGAACAAAAGCAGGTAAAATGTAGACAAACAGTGATGTAATGTGAAATGAACAGACATACATGAAGCAGGGCGTGATGAGAGGGGTGGGGGTCTGACGGGGCAAGATGATGGGATGCTGATCTGGGTCCACACACAGCGACTCACTTGGCCAGCTTCATCTCTATCTGCTGGCGGATTTCCTGTCGCTCTTGGTCGCTGCGGACCGGGAAGATGTTGCGGTCCTCAAGCTCCTGTTTGCTGGGACGGTTCCGGAGCTTCACGGCCAGCATCTCCTTCCTCATCCTGCGTGGGAGCGTTCCTGTTGATTGAAGTTCAGCCCAAACTTAAGTAAATGGGAACCTGATAGCTTTAAAGCTGCCACCATGGGCAGATTTACAGGGATGATATAGAGGGGAAGAAAGTGAAAAATGCCTTCCCTACCCAGCTAGCTGTTTTAAATATACACATGATGCTGTAATCCAACCATGCTTAAATACTACACGACTCAGCCTGGGCTAAATCTTTATTGTTGATTCTATTCTGACCAGTGCCTACGTATAACACTTCCACTGTTTCATAATTAGTCTTTGTCTGTATCCTTTTATCTACTAAAAATTGTAATAAAGCCCATGTATTTGTGTACAGGGCACAAAACAAAAACAAATAAATAAGGACTAAATAAAAAAAATGTCTACATAAACATGAATTGTTTCTAGAAAACAAAATATTCTACCGTCAAAAGAATAGATTCAGAATTTCATAAAGTGTAAGGTTCTTGTGACATTTAGCTCCAGGGCCAAACGTTAATGGGGACATTCTTACTGCATTGTAACATTCTAGCCACTAGATGTCACTGGATCCAAATTAAACAGCATGAAAGCTGCGTACTGGTATGAAAACCTATTTTCATGTATCCTACTTGAAAGACTGTATATCAGTTCAAACACATTATAATGTCGAGCCAACAAATATATATTTTCTCCAGGATGGGAAAATTAAACTCGACATCCAGGAGAAAGTTGAAGGGGAAAAAAAGGAGGCGTTAAACTTCATCTGTTTTATAAACTTGTTTCGGTGTGATTTGCTGATTGGCTTCAAAGGTTGTCGTTAGCACTTTCATTTTGTGGAGTGAGTTAGCAGCATTTTATGCTTGCTGGGTTTTATTTTTTTGCCATCTTCAACAAATTGCATTTTTAGTTTTGCTTGTTTTTTCTGCAGCAGGAGCATTTTCGTTTGCTTTTTTATTTGTTGGTTGTATTATTTTTTTTTTTTACTTTAATTTTCTGTAATTGCAGAATTTTATCATTCACATTTATTTTGTTAGTTGGGACCTTTGCCTCGAGTTGCAGCAGGTTTTTCTGTTGCACTTGTTCGCAATTGTGTTTTCACACTTTCATCATTTATGAGTTTGTTTGCTGCATGTTTGCACCTTTTGGCCACCGTACTACCCTCATGGAAATGCTGGTACTATGACCTTTAACATGATCATACAAATGACATCGTTTCTGGTTCAGGAGCGGCTTGACTTATGGAAAGCAACATTTCCATTCCATAACTAATATGGGGTAATTAGCTGATTATTTTGTGATATTATGAGTTTCCAATAATGACCTTCTTCACAGTATTGTAATTTTCTGAGAAGCTTTTCATTATCTCCAATTTAAAGTTAAAAGAAACTAAATCTATGTGTGATGATGCTTCATAATAGGTGAGTTTCACATTCTAAAATGGTTGGAGAAAAACAATGCACTTTTAATCCAATTCTTTTATTCATTTTCAAAGAAATGTACCTGCACATTTGATATTCCTCACAGACTGACATTGGTTTTCTAGGAACTAGCTATTTACATCCAACAAACCAAATGCTTGAAACGGATGTTTCCACGTGTACGTGTGTTACATCTGTCCAAATGTTGAAGCCGAACAGTTTTTTGCCCCAGTCACAGTTTGATGTCCAGGAATTAGGCCACCAGAGCAGATGCTGTTTGGCAGCTGGATGTTAGACCAGCGAGTCGACTGTTCGTCGTTACTTCTAATCTCCCCGTTTTTCCCTGACTGGAGCGGCCATCAGCGGAGATTATGTCGCTTCATTATGCACTGGCTTGTTCCCACATTTAGTTAGCTTAGTGCGCTAATGAGAAAAGTAAAGAGCTATTAGGCCTACCAGAGATCACGGACTCGTTCCAGCTGTCCTGGTCGTTCACGTACTGATCCAGGCGGCAGTTCTCCTTGTTCTCGTCGGACCTCTTTTTGCTGTCCGACTCGCCATGAGATTCCCTCTCAGTGCTTGAGGTCCGGGACAGCCGAACGTCTGCTCTGCGCTTCGGGGAACAGCGAGCTTCCTTCGATTTGAAACTGGGATCAAATGTCACAAAATGGCTTAAGTTTGGCAGACCAACCAAAAAAAAACACGAAAAACCAAGAAGAAACAACCATTAATCATTCTTTAAACATCACTTGGAAGAAAGTAAATCAAAGTTCTTTGCTAAACTTTGAAAAGCTCTTGCATGCTGTAGCATTTTGTAATGTTACCACCAAAACCTAATGTTTTAGGGGTCTACTTATATCAGAGAATAAAATAAAGCAGTACATAACTCTGAAGTCTACAGTTATTTTTATTTTTATTTTATTTTTTTTACAAAACTTTGAGTTTAACACATTCCAACAACATTTAATTTCACTTTGGGATAAATAAAGTATTTTTGATTGATTGATTAACTAAATCCAATAAATCCAACTTCTTATACAGGTAACAGAATCAGTTAAAATAATCCAGCTGGTTGTAGTTTTATTTGTATATTTGCAGAACTTCTGCAAAGGCCTCCGCTACAACTTCAATAATCAAAAGCATGATTATGAATTTTATCACATATCTAAAGTAGGAGAATATATTGAAAGGAAATTTTTTTGTAAAATCCACGGCTCTTACTACAGAACAGTGGAAAAATAACCTTTGTATAGGTTTAGCTTATCCTGAGCCATCACTACAGTTCTGCTGCTACAGGCTTAGGCTGCTAAAAAACAATCTGACCACTTCCAATAGTCCTTTGTAATACAAATATTGTGAGAACTGATATTGCAACGACAGTATATACGCCATATGTTGCGCACACGCAGCCTGACCTCTCCTGTCTATGTTTGGTGGCGAGGGCGCGATGCAGCTCCTCAATGATGCAGCTGGGGGGGAGTGGTTGGTGAAGGCTGCCAAGGTGGGGAGACCCAGTGGGTGTAGACATCCTGCCTCTCAGCAGCGATCCATGAAATTCTTTGGGGAGTGTGAAGTTCCTCGGTAACGTGGCCGGAGACTTTTTCACTGGTACTGGAGGGGCAGCTGAAGAAGAAAACAGTCAGATACTCCCCAGCCTACATCTCTGGTATCACTGCTTTGACAAGGTGATCTCACCATCTAAGCTGCCCAGCCTGGTGAGCAGTTTGACAGGAAGACTCGGTGGAGGAGGGGTGCTGGCTCGTTTCTGAGGTGTGGCTGCCGCCATTTCCTGTTTCCCGCCGGCGGCCTCTGCCGGTTCCATCGCCTGCTCCTCAGTGGCTTCACTTACTGACGTGCTCTCGTCTTCTCCATCCTCGCACTGATTGCTCTCTCCAGCCGCCTTGAGATCTTCAGCCACATCTTGAACTAAAACTAAGCAACCACAGTTTTGGTTCGTTTCTGAAGTCTCTATCTCCACCTAGTGGATGATTAGCATGTCACTAAAAAAAACAAACCTCAAATCTCAATTTAATTCACAAAAATATTTTCACAAACAATTATATCAGGTTACATTTTAAGAGCGATAAATTGAGTCTTCAGTGAGAAGTTTGACTTAAGTTTTTACAGCTATTTATCAGTTTTATCCTTAATTTAAGCAAAATTCTTAGAGTGCTGCAAAGTCCTATATTAATAGCATGTGAATGATGAATTATGTAAAGTGAGCGGAGACCGATAAGTTTGCTGCAATCTCCGATGTGTGGAGATCGTTTGTCACCAACTGCATTGCATCCTACAACCCTGGTCGACACATCACTATTAATGAACAGCTTTTCTCGTTAAAGACTCGCTGCTGTTTTCTGCAATACATTGCAACAAAACCAGACAAGTTTGGCATCAAGTTTTGGGTGGCTTGCGACTTGAAATCAAAGTACCTCTGTAATGTCCTCCCATATCTTGGCAAGGACCCCAGTCGTCCCAGGTGGGAGAGACTGTCCGCAACTGTAGTGATGAGGCTGATGGAACCATTCATGGACAAGGGCAGAACTGTAACCACTGACAATTTCTTTACATCATTGTCACTTGCACAACGACTGCTTAGCCGGAAAACCACAATCCTCGGCACAGTCAACAAGAGTCGTCGGGAAATTCCTCAATCCACTAGACAGATGGACCGCACTGAATTCACCACTCAGGTGTTTTCAACCACTGGTGCCACACTGACAGTGTATGCACCCAAACGAAAGAAGGCCGTCTACATTCTCAGCAGCATGCACAGCGTGGTTGAGACTGAGGATACCAACAAAAGGAAGCCAAACACGGTCACACAATACAACCACACAAAGTGCGGTGTGGATGTAATGGACCAAATGGTGCGGGAGTACAGCGTGTGTGCAGGAACACGGAGATGGCCAGTCGCCGTGTTCTACAACATGATTGACATGGCAGCACTGAATGCGCATGTTCTTTATCAGGCATGCACTGGGGTGCAGGAGAGACGGGTGGACTTCCTGGTTGAGCTTGCAAAAGAGTTAGGTGACTCTCATGTGAGTGAAAAGAAGGCACGCAAGGAAAAACTCCTTCGGCAACAACCTTCCACACCCAGCCCTGGCAAAAGGGCGAAGTGTCAGGTCAACCATCGATGCACGAACAATTGTGCAACTGAGAGATGTGTTGACTGCTACAAATACACGTGTGGGAAATGTACCAGGGACATACCCAGGCAGTGCCAGGTATGTTCCGACAGTGCAGACAGACTGCTGAGCGAGTGCTGAAATGCTCGTCACACAAGAAGGACATGCCACTCACACACACACACTCAGCCCCCCACTTCAGCCTATTGTAAATATGTGTGGAATTGTTTTATTCCTTGTATTTTTATTCTAATTTTTATTACAAAAAATAAAAAGCATGGAAACAAATAACAGTTGTTCTTTTGTGTATTTTTCACACTGAAATTTCAGTCCTCTTGACTTAGACACAAATGCTTCTAGTCTTTACTCACAGCTGTACCTTACTCTAAAATGTCTAATTCTCTATTTAAAATATATAAAAAATGATTCATTGTTTCAGTGCTTTTTTGCTCAAATAAAACTAAACTAAATACAATATATATAGTCTTTATATTATCAAATTCAGTAAACTGAATAGAACTAACTAGAAACTAAATGGCTAAACTCAATGGAAAACAACAACCTCCTGTGGTGCGACAGAAATGGCCTTATTTACAGAACAAAAGACGGTGATTATAGGACGTTAGCTAAAATCCTTCAGGTCATTCGACCCGTCTCTGGGTTCCAAAGGTAGAAATGTTAAATGACCCCTCTCTGGGACTTCTAGTGCTGCTTTTGCAAAGTGCAACTGGCAAGAATGTATGTCTGTACAAGATGAGGTGTATTCCAAAAGACAGCAGCTGTAATGACAGAGAAATGAGGTTCCACAGGGTATTGACTTAGGGTGCTTCAATCAAAATGGATTAATTCTTATTTGAGATATGTTTTAAAGCATCCACCGTCTACAAGAATTTTGCACTAAATATCGTTGATCTATTGAATATAATTCCAATAAAATAAAGGTTTATTGCACCGAAAAATCCTGAATAGTTCTTAGCAAGACAATGTAAATCAATCTCTACTGTTGACCGCCTTCTAGTTTATATATAAATACTGGTTCCTTCAGCTTTAAGTTTACCTAAAAAACACTGTTCAGAAGGAAGGTTTTTAAAGAAAAGACGTCAGATTACAGGTAAATGTATTTCAATTGAAACAAATGCATGAATTTCAGTGCTTTGTACCATCTGCTGGTTTCTACCTGCTGGAGCTTCGGAATCACTTCCGAGGTCCTCGCTGGCACTGGCCAGGGGTGCCAGGGGCTCCCCGTCTCTCTCCTCAGCATCTGATTGAGTCGGGGTATCTGGATCCTCGCCGCTACCCCCACAAGCGAGATCAGATTCTGCATACAACCCACAGAAAAAGGACAGCAGTGAGTCAGTGTAGCAGCTGAACAACTAGTAAGCCTGGAAGTGTTTGCATGCATGCTTTGGTTTGGGGGGGTTGTTGTTAATGTCTGCTTTTGCACCTGTCTCCATCTCCCCGGGGTGCCGCTTGACAAACTCATCTCTCTTCTGCCGTACAGCTGCCTTCTTCTCTGCTGCTTAAGAACACAGACACTCATTACACATGGCCCAATAATGTCCGACAAGATGAAACTATGAGTAAAATGCAGGCTGCATTCTTCGTGTCCTCAGGCGGATCCTCCAAAGCGTTGAGGGGAACACGAGTCTATCCCAGCACTCACCTCCAGGAGGCTTTGGCTTCTCGCTTTTCTTTTTCCTCCACTTCCATGGCTTGAAGATGCGACCCAGGCTTGCCAGCTTGCTGTTGCGTCTGACGGGAGGCGTGCGGACTCCAGAGACCAGGCAGCCGGAGTGTGGCGCCCTTTGCTGCTCCATCACATCTGCAACACAAAACGGCTAATTTAAAATTGGATACGGACCAAACAATCATCGAGTTCTCAAACAAGCAGAAGTCCTCACAGCCTATTTAATCTCTCAAAACACGATCGGTTGGGTATTAAGCGAGACAGGCAAATGTGTGTCAGTGGCCGTAAATGCCTTATCCAGGCTCATTTCTAAGGAGAAGACAGAATGGCTTTGTTGGCATCTGACTCATATGGTTTCAGGGCAAACAGACATTCCTGTGCCAGAGACCCGCTCACAATGGGATGCTTTGGAAAACAGGGAATAAATAAAATCAGCTTCGGCACAAATACATTCTCTCAGGGTCAGTGCAGGCATCTGCAGCTTGCACTTCCCATACACTTGATTAAGCTGAGGAGGGTACGTGGCGACACCAATAAAATAAAAAGGGCTTTCTTAAACATGAGTGTTAGGCTATGTTCACACAGCAGGCAAATGCGACCCAAATCCAATTTTACTGCTCATATGTCACATATTCTAACTAGGCCACTGTTGCATTTTCTTCCAACTTTACGTTATTGACATGATACGCTCATCATTAATCCTGAACCAGA
Source organism: Orestias chungarensis (assembly GCA_032876305.1). NCBI lineage: Eukaryota > Metazoa > Chordata > Actinopteri > Cyprinodontiformes > Cyprinodontidae > Orestias > Orestias chungarensis. Next base: position 937,167 of record JAVLVB010000211.1, read on the forward strand.
AGAAACCAGAACCGCTAAACTATACGGGCGGCTCTCAGCGCTCCACAATTTTAACATCGATCCACAGACACCGTTGTTACATCTGTAAACATGGCGCTGATGTCTATGTTCTTCCTCTACTTCTGGTCACTTTGGTGTCGTAAACCGTTCACACAGGAAACAGATGGTGGTCGCATTTAATTAGTAAAATATAGGAAAAAAATTATTTGCACAAAGAAACAGAACTGAGCTTTAATCCGTATGACTGTGTTAAGAGTTAAAGAGTAAGTTTTCCATTTAAAATATCACTAAATATGATAAGTGAAGGACAGACGTGCATTTTTTACAACATGTTTAGAAAAATGTGCCGTTTATTACAGCTAAGCTGCTCTGTTTCATCCCTTTGAGCTTTATGTCTTCATATTATAGAACTTGCTAGATTTAGAAATTTGGCCATCTTTTCCAACTGCTGTTGTAGCTATGCTAGTTGTGCTAACTGCTAATCAAGACAATGAACCCTTCCGAATCACCTTCTCCTTGTTGAACAATTCTTTCACAGCATTTATTATCAGTAATTATTGGCCACTCACGACATGCTAGAAATAAAATGTTGAATTCTAATCTTACATCCACTTATAGCTACAAAGAAAAAATAACAATAACCTAAAATCAGTATCCAAGTTTTTTTAAACTTAAAAAAAGAAAAGTAGTTTAGAAATTTACTTCAAAATTCAGATCCATGCATTTCTAGATAGGATTCCTGGACAGAATAATTAATGGTGTATTTTAAATGGACCAATAACTTATCCAAACTTATCCGCTAAATATGACCGTAAACGTGGCTTTATATATTTGTTTTGGGAAAAATGTCACATCGTGTTCCCACAACACCAAAATCAAAAAACAGGAAGGCTACCACAGACACAACTGTGGCTTATTATCAACCTAGAAAAAAGCCATTACCAGACACTATACTGGCACCAAAATCGGCAATTGCCGAGGTTTCTCGATTTTTACCATATCTGTATCGTTCTGTTCTTGTATTTGCTCCTTTAAATCAAGTTAAATGAATTTCAGGGAGAGGCACAGTTCTCTTGTGTTTTCTAAATAAAAATACATTGTTAATTACTTATATGTGAAATTAAAGGCTAAATAAAATTAAAAATGAAAAGGGATTAATTGATTAATCGTAAAAATAATCGACAGATTATGAAAATAATCCTCAGTTGCAGCCCTACTTCACATCCTTTGTTCATTTGGAATATAAAGGAATCTGATATTATTCTGAAAGACACCATAAATGTACAGATTTGGCTCTGAAGATGCAGACAAAAAAACAAAAGACAGACGAGGGGAAGCTGCTGTTATCATTACGACTTCTGAAGAAGACAATTACATATGTGACAGTAATGAATCTGATGATGATGATGATGTAGGCTAGCAGCGCTTTGATAAACAGGAACTTGAGTCCAACAATAGGAAAATGAAGGGCTACTGTACTTCTTACTTCAGGTAACTTCACCTTCAACTGTGACATAAAGCAAGGTACTGGTGATAAAAATGGTATTGATCGTATTTGTATTTTTATTGTATCTATAAAATCATTATCTACCATGGTTAAAGTACAGTATAAAATATGCAAATGTCAGAGGTCTCTACTAAACTTATAGTCAGCGAGTACATTGTTTAAAACTGTCAGATATTTTAGCAATCAGTGAGGGCGTGGCTAATCATACCCACGAGGGGGAACAACAACACACGGATCTGACAGTTTCATAATGGAAACGACCAATTCGGCCACATCCCAAACATCCATCTATTATCCAACCTGCTTATCCTTGTGGGGTTTCGTGAATCTACTGGCGCCAATCTCCAGCTTGCAACAGGCGAGAGGCAACCTGGACAGGTCGCCAGTCCATAGCAGGGCGCATCCTAAACATGCTCTACTGAATGTAGAACTTGAGATTTTGGAGGCTAATGAGGAACATGTAGCTGCAGAAAGTATTCATCAGTAGCTATCTAAACTCTGGTCAAAAACTGACGGACGTAGATAAGAAATGTAATCGAAAACATGAAACAATGCAAAATTAGCAACAAGGACTCAGAAATTATCCTACAAACCGATAATAAACCAGCAGCTCGGTTCAGAAATGTATGCTTTCATGATGTTTGCAACAATTTCCTCGGTTTCCTTTAATTAAAACCAGGTGTGTTTATCTGACTACCTTCTTTCCGTTGACCTCTGGCATCGCCAAGGCTCTTACAGTATTATCCATACAAAAGACCATTCTCTAAGGGTGTACCGAACAGTTTGTGGACATTACAGTCCGAATTTGTATTCGTCATGATTCAGAATCAATATAAAATGAAAAAAAAAAACTTTTTTATACATATAATTGTGTAGTCTTACTAATACATACTAATTAGCGATGTCAATGTCGATGTATTGTGCATCCATAATTGTAAAGACCAGGTCATTTCTTATGTCCGGACAGGTTAAACTTCAATAAGGAAAGAATTTAAGTGGGTTTATTTGTCTCCAGAAACCTTGCATGGAAGCAGCAGCAAGGTGAACACGTGCAACGATTTTTTTCTGCCAGCTGACCCAAATAGCTGCAGGTTCTCTTCATGTTGACTGACAAGCTGCTTTAAGGATGCTTTGATCTGCAGCAACAGACGGATCAAATCAACCTTCTTAGAGGGCCGTCCTGACATGTTTAAGTCGGCAGGATCCGTGGATGATAGCGAGGGAGACGCTTGGGCATAGAGGCTTGGAAAAAGGACACAAATAGGCCCTCTTACGCAGTCTGGCTTTGACAGCTCGAGGAGCCTACAGCTACAGAGTTGTGAGCAGCCAACGATCGGCTACATGAGCACCATTACTTTCCATCTGCAGCGTCTTAATATACTACATCTAATTCTTTTCCATCCCTTCACTTATTGTTTTTTATTCACTAAGACTGTTAGAGCAAAGCTAAAACGGAATATACCAACAGGTGCGATGGGAAGAGTCCGGAGCCTGAGTGGGGGCTGGGAGGACAGAAACACATGTGGACCAATTTCTGTTGTAAACATGCTGGTTGAGACAACAGTTCATATTATTTGTAAAAATAATACACAACTAAGTCAGCCTCCTGCTGAACATCCAGAATAAAGATGATATAATATATTAATTTGAATGTAGAGCAAAATTAGAGCTGAGATTTTTGTTAATACGCGGTACACTCAATAAGTTGTTTGAAATTCTACCTCATTTTTGTATTTTATGCCTAAAAATGAATGTAAAGGCTAAATAAAATTATTAACAAAAAGCGGTTAATAGATTAATAGTAAAAATAACAACAGATTAATCGATTATGAAAATAATCGTTAGTTGCAGCCCTATTGTTAAGTAATGTCTCCATAACTTTTACCAGTCTACCAACTGATCTGTTAGAGAGTACAGGCACACAAAAAAATCTCTCTGGTCATTACGATCATAGACAAGTTGAGCTTTCTTTGTGCAAATACTCCATCAGACTTCTGCGTGAACGGTCTGACGCTACAGCGATACGCATTACCAGTGTGATGTTTACGGCGGTAACAATAGATATCACCGTCTGTGAATTAAGTTTAAAGCTTTTAGGGTGACCGTATCGACACAAACTAAGGGCAAAAAAAAACGAAAGGAAAACATGGCGCTGCTTGCTTCACACGTTGTTTACGTCCAGATGAACCAGGTCTGGCTTCTTCTGCTGCACAATTATGATGCATGACTCACTTCAGTGACGTAAAAGTCGGATAAAATGCAACATGACTGACTGCACACGCTGCCCAAATATAAATCAGAATTTTGTATGTATGTCGTAAATCACTCGTACTTGGTTTCTTGTATCTCATTTACTATAACTGTAGGTTTTAGATGTCCGGGCAAGCAGCTTGCTTTTGCAGGTCAAATATGTTTTACCATTTTTACTAATAGTTTGGAGGCTGTTGTGCAAATAGTGATGTAAGAAATGCACCACTAAACCGAAACTCTTCAAAGTTGGCAGAACTGCCCAATATTTTAGAGTAACATGACGCTTTTATTCAATGTAAATCATTTTTAAAGCAGGTCAGATGTAACAGGGTGAACATGGGATCATTTCTCATATCTTCACTGCTTTAGAATCTATCATTTTGCATGTTTTTTCTAAGTGTTCAAAGGATTATTTTGCTGTATCAGAAGTTAGTAGCTGCACTTAAAATGATGCTCTGCGAGGCCGTTTTATGTGTTTGTTTTGTTTCTTGACTACAACAGTCACATTTGTCTTCCCATTTCTTGCTAACCCAGGCGTTCTCAGCTACTCTGAAAACGAGTTGTTTGAGCTATCCCGGCAAATCACAAGCATTATCCCACCATCTCTTCTTTTTCCGTTTTCAGGCCTGACTCATAAATGGCTTTTTAAAGGCCCTATCCGAACACAGGCGCCTGCTAGAGGACATTCTTTTTTGTATATGTGCTTACATAAACAGATTTTTAGCACTTCTAATATAATCATTACTATAATTAAGAGGATTTTTCACAAGCCTGGTCTCATGGTACCGAAAATTTGACGAATATGTTCATCAAATATTACATGATAAGGCAGCTAGTAGGGTTTATTCATCCAGAAGTGCCGCATGCATAAGGGCAGAGATGTCAGCAGCTTCACATCAAAACCTGCATTCATGCAGAACATGAAGGCAAGGCGAGGCAAATTTATCTGTACAGCACAAATTCAAGTACCAGACAATTCAGTGCGTTGTATAAAGATTTAAAATCGCATCTGATACTTACAAAATAGAAGCATAAAATTAAGAAATAAGAAAATTATATTAAAAAGTAAAATATACACGGCACTATTTGCCGTGTATCACACACTACTTTTATGGTTAAAATACGTCATTCCTCAAAGCCGTTTTGAGTTGCTTTAAATAGTGATGGCTTCACAAACTAACCAAAATAAAAACAAAAACCAACTAAAAACCCGAAAACAGCCATGAGGAAACAGACTTTAAGCAAAAATAACAGTTTAAAAGAATGCTTTAGAAACAATGATAAATTAAATTAAAAACAGAGATAAAATTAAATCAGTCAGAGACGAGGCCTGTCTGATATATTCCAGGTTTTCGGAGCATAACCCTATGTTTGGTTCCAACTCTGGGAACCAGCAGGAGACCAGAAACCGGAGTTTCTCAGAGTCTGAGCTGGTGCTGACGGCTCTAGCATGTAAGAGATTTCTTTTGGCACCAGACCATAAAGACACTTGTACACAAGCACAGCTGATTAAAATCTGTTCTCTGACAGACAACAAGCCAGTGCAGGGATATGAGAGCTGGACTAATATGGTTGTATTTCCTGGTTCTAGTGATATGAATGCCAAAGCAAATAAAATAAAAAGATATTACTGCATATTTAGTAGCACAGTGAATATAGACTTAAATCATTTATGTTGCAATGACAGAGCCTCTTCCTTCGATGCTTCAAAGGATCCATCTCATACCCGGCAAGACACCCATCCAAAGTTCACAGACAACAACACAACTTCATCAACATGTGCTGTATTATCACCTCAGCTGCTTGACCACTAATCAATGTGAGAAGCAGGTCAGTTGTCTAAGCCTCGCCTGCCAGGGATGCAGCGAGGAATCCAGGTCAAGCCCGTGGTAACTGTAAGCTCATCCTGTTGCCATAGCTACCACGTTGGATGCTGCGTACGAGGCCCGAGGAGGCAGAGAACCCAGCGCGGCATGAGGAACACAGAGTTGCTGGTTGGACGGGAAGGCCGTTGCCACAGAGACGCGGAGCCGCAGCCAATCACGGCGCGGCGTGGAAGCGATGCATAATGCAAGTCAGAGAGGAGCTCGTTTTTAATTTGCAAGAGGTTCTGAAATATTCACGTGAAGGATTTTGAGAGCCAGAAAGAATTAAAATGCTGTAGGCGTGTCGGTGTTGTAATCAACTATACTACTATACTACTATACTACTACTTCTACCACAGAGGCTGCAAACGGAACAGAACACATGGAAAATAAAACTTCATTTTGTTCCCCCAAAAATACAAACAAACCTGAAGATTTAACACAGGAGTCCCTCGTGGCCTTCAAACATGCTGGTAATACAAGTTATACAAAACTAGCAGCTTATAAAGGACAACTTATAAATTAATTCAACGATAGGATTTTAGTAAAGCTACAAGACAAAAGTGCACAGACTGACAAACTCACTTATAGTCGCGCTAAGCTCTCCGCGTTTTCATTGGCACTCCAAGAACGGAGCAGATACGGAGTAAACCGTAGCGCCTCTATATCAAAGAGAAATCAAATGTCGGCTTAATTCCGTCCGCAGCAGCAGAAGTGCCGCGAGCGCGGCGTCACATCTGAGACTGGCTGCTCGCGCTGATCCAGCATGATACTAACCCCGCCCCTCTGGACGGGAGGAGGAGAGGGCGGAATCATGCGTCCACTCAGGATGAACAACACAACTGAGTCTATTGAGTAAATCTGTTCCCAGTTGGTTTTACAAATTTAACAGACTAATTTAATACTAAAGTTAAATATTTAAATTATTTGTTATTTAGGTAAAACCTGTGATATAGTCAGAGACAGCTTTTGAGCCAGACATGAACAGGCGAAAAGAAGTGATTATTTAAGTTTCATTTGTGGTTCAACTATATGTGTCAGATACCAACAGAAAGAGCTTAGAAAAGTGCATCAATCCCTCATTGATATAGCAAATAAACTCCCAACGCACAAACAATTTCTTTCTTCAGGTCTTTCAAAAACAGCATATAAAGAATGTCAATAAAATGATTTCAAATCACCGACGTAGGCTACATAAATAGAGGTCACATTAGCAAGACACATACACACATACACACGTAAGGGGAGTTTTTCCTCTCCACTGTCGCTACATGCATGCTCAGTATGAGGGCTTGCTGTAAAGTCAACGACAACACAAGCCATTGTTTCTGCCTGCTGATTCCAGAGGAGTGAATGCTGCAAGTCAATGACTCGATGCAATCTGCTGGGGTTCCTTAGACTGGAAACTTTTTCAAATTGATTTGTTAGAATGTATCCTTGATTTTAATTGATTTTTTTGTAAAGTGCCTTGAGACGACACCTGTTGTAAATTGGCGCTATATAAATAAACTGATTCTTGATTCTTAACGTGTCTGGATACGTCAGACGTCATTCTTTGTTTATATTAGACCTATGATGGCAATGTATCATAATATTTATCACAATTAATCTAAATTTTATTTTATAAGTGCTTCTGTAACCTTTTTTCTCTTTTGGATAATCATTGGGTGGGATCTGACAATAAATGGGAGGGGCTATGGTCAAGACAGTTCACACATAGCCACGCCCCTGGGTACAATTTTTATATATCCCAGCTGACCTTCAACTCTGCGCCAGACTAGGAAAAAACGCTGGAAAACTGGGACAAGTCTGACATGAAAGCACCCAAGAAGTCCACCATGCTGCCCTGAAGATGAACCTATGGCATTACCCACAGTACAATTGGATTTTGCGCTACAATACAACTCAGTGCGGAGGATATAACTCTAAAAGTCACTTCAAAAAATCCACATTAGTTTTATGAGTTTCTTTGTAATTTTTAAAAAGGTCTTAGCACATAAGTATCATGTTGTGTTTTTTTGTTTTTTTATTTTTGCATTTAGAGGAACAGGTGCGCTGTGTAAGCAAAGATGGTGAAAATAACTATAAAATATTATTATTAAAACAAAAAAAATGATATGTTTCTATGTGGCATTAGAAATGATATCAGGCAAGGAAACCTGACAACCCAATCCATGTAAATTTCTGTTGTTGTGTTAAAAATAATATATGAAAAATATTTATTCTTGATTTTGCCAAAGTAAACTGTATCCATTGTGTAGCATTTCTATCCTTTTTCTATATATTTCAATAATTTCTACTATAATCACAAGTGGACCGATAATTAAGTGTTCCATCAGCAGTATACCTGCTTTAAACAAAGCTTATATGGTGTTATACTGACCTTTTATTTACCCACGCACACAACACCAGCATGTAGTTACATAAGAGATAATGGAGTCAGTGTCTGAATGTCTCCTCTGAGACACAAGCTGTAACCGGAAATATTAACAATGACACGTTGGAGGCCATACACAAAATCCGATCAGGTATGTACAGCAGGAATAGATTCAGATCTTATAAAATGGTAAGAAATATTCAGATTTTCTTGAATGAAACAAGAGGGACTTGTAGGTTTATAAGTCAACCAAAACATTTTCTCACCAGCTCACCATCATGGTGAGCTGCTCTTCCAGTGGCTGGACAGTTAAATCTGCCCATAGTGAGACGTCGTTCAGGGCATCAGCAAGGCGCTCAGTGCAAAACATATTCTTTTTACTCAGTGCTGGAAGGATTTAGGTCAGTACATGAAACATTCATACAAAAATACTTAATGTGTAAATAGCTGACAGCTTATGTCAAGTACAACCACCCATCCCACCCCCCACCCCCCCGTGCAGTTGCTGGGTAGATCTCCCGAATTCTGCTTTTTCATGAACCTGGAAAACACATGGATATTTACAGAGGGGCGACAACTCTCCTGGTACATACAAAAATTAAAAAAACAGAAGAAGGAAAACAAAATAACAATCAGAACGCTGTTCATTTCAACATGCTGAGATGGTTACACTGAAAAATAAGACAGAGCACAGTAAGGCAGGGATGCAGTGATATTTTGGATGTGAGTAACAGAAGGAAGCCACAGACTCACTGCTCATTTCGTCAAGTGAGGACTCACTGACTATTTTTAACTTTCTCTTTTATGATCGGCGGTTTCGGCAAATCGGAAAATCTGAGTCGCATTTTGTAAAATCTCAATATTAGATAGATGTTGTTGCAGCAGAGGCCTCAGACTGTGCTGTTGACGCACAGGGAAGGGGATACAGCGCTTAAACATGTATGTGAACATGTAAGGGGGGAGGGGTTCGCCCAGTTTCTCTATTTCTCTGCCTGTAGCAGTTAAAGCGCATCTACTCGTCATCACATCTTGTCTGTATTTCGTTTTATTCTATTCTCTGTAAATGCAAATATTAAACAGTTTTGGCTTGCTTCTGTGTTTATATTTTGATTATTAACTTTTTCTTTATATCAGTTTTTTTTTAATATATCGGTTCATACATTTATGGTTTTATTTAGGTTTTATGGTTTTTATTGGTGATTAGTCCTGTTCTTGGTGTGCTTTGATCAGTATTTATCCTGTTTTTGAATTTCTCTGATTCACCTATCCATGTTCTTTTGGCCACATTCACACAGCAGGTCCTGGAGAACATTATGTTTCATCATTGTTTCACATAATTTGCCTTTGACTGTAGAAGTAAAACCCTCATTGCTCTCTGTGCTCTTGCTACTGCTCTGAGTCACATGACAGCCCCCTGCATAATGCTGCTTGTGTCCTCTGGTTAGATTGGTCCTGGGTGATGTCATGCTTTGTCGTGCATTCTGTGATGCCCCCCTGGGTGCTGCAGTCGGTGGGACCCAGGGACGTCTCTCCAGAGAGGGGAGCAACATGGGAGATGACTTGGCAGAAAAAGAGCTGGATGCAATTTGTAATATGCCGCGGAGCCACTAAGTTTTAGCCAAGTAATTTCAAAGAATCGATGCTGATAAGACTCAAGGGTAAAACCTACAGAAGGCAGCTCCTACAGGGATTCAAATGTAGTCCTCACTTCGCAAGGCTAAACGTTAAAACCCTCATTACTGCAGCTCATCTTTTCTAAATAAAACAATAGGAGGAAAATTAGTGGCTTGTAGCATTTCTAAAAATAAAGTACGTGGAGGCAAACAAAGCACTGACTTATTCATTTTACCCACATCAGAAAAGATTCCAGTGTTCGTTCTAACTCTGCCTGCACAGAATTCAGGCAGCTACTGGCAAACCTTGGAGCAAACTGCTGAGTAATCCTGACTGTGCATTCTCACTCAATGTGAAGAAGGTCCTTGTGCAATCCGTTTGTCCCTATTCTTGGTCTGAGATCCCGTAGCTGCAGTACCAAGCCAGCCTTGACAGTCACCTCACTCATCTTGCCCATTTAGCCAAGTAGAGCCATCTGCTGACAGCCTTACCAACTGTTTTGCAGCCTTTACTAACATCACACTGAGTTTGCTCCCTTCTAAAGTTACAAGATTCTAGATTTCTTATGGCATGACTTTAGTTACCCTAAAAGAAAGTGCTTGAAATGATTAGGATAAACCCTTTACTGCATGGTGTTTACACGTATTAAACCTCCTTTATATGGAAAACACTAACATGTTTTAGCTAAACCTAACTCAACTCAAAGGTCAGCCAAACTGTGTGTGATTTGACCTCAGGCTAAACCGGTGTTCAGAGAGGAAACAGGTTTGGTAAAGCTGGATTTGACATTCCCAAAAAGACTTCCAACTGTAACAGCAGCGCAGTTTCACAAAGTATTGACTTTTCAGGAGTCCAGTCATAAGTTACTGTGTATTTAAAATAAAACAAAGAAGCACATTAAAGTAAGTGAGCAGAGATGCATTTCTTTTTCACCAACTGTGTAATGTCTTTTTTTATTATTACATTAAAACAACAGGATAGGAAATAATCTCAATGTCACACAAGGGAATTCAGTAAAATGCCAGGTTTTTACAAGGAATCCACCAAAGTAGGTAGACTCCATACCTGCATAGCAGGTATTTTAACAACACCCATATTCATGGATTTAGTTTTTCCTAAATTTTTCTGAGGAATTTCATATGATTTTATTTATTTATTATTTTGCAAAGCACATCTAAAATATGTTAAAGGAAGCTAAACTACCTTTGCTTAATTCTACTTGACACTGTACTTTCCGAAGTAGCCAGGGCAGGAGCGCTATTTAGTTTCCTTGGTGCTGATTGCCTGCAAGAGTGGAAATAAATGAGGACTGTGGATGTTACTTTTAGCAGAAGATATTTTCTGTGTGCATATTAATGTCTATGAAGTTATAATTGCCGTTTTAAACCTTTTAATAACATCAGTTTTAAAAATTAGGACGTTTTCTTTATTCTTGCTTGATATTACAGCTCAGACTGTCATGAAAAAGTCAGGTTTGATTCGCATTTTCCTGCTGTGAGTAATTCAACCTTCTAAGTTTCTATAAAATATTATAGAAATACTGAATCTCTATACCCCCCATACTCAAATAGCGGCCCGTGGGCCTTTTGTGGCCCTTTGGGTATCTATTAATGGCCCACGAGCTGTTTTGAAAAGTTTTTTAAAATTAATAACAAAATAAAAAATAAAATTTCAAGCGCGCGCGATCTCAATACGACTTTGGGGGTTGCCTCCATGGCAACAATAAACAGCAGCCCTCCCAAACTCCAGACAGTCACTCTCAGCAGCAGCCACACGTTTACCGACCGGAGCAGTAATGGTTCGAAATTTGCTCCAAAAAGAAAACTGGACAGGAAAACCGGCAGTTCCAACCAGAGTGGACAGAAAGTGCAAATCCTTACAATGTTCGGCTCCACATACAGATGTGAATCTGCGTTCTCAAATATGGACATAATTAAAAATCAGTACCGGAGTCGGCTAACCAAAGAGCACATGCATCAGTGTGTCTCCCTGGCAATCACACCATTTAAGCGCAGGTTTAAAACACTGGCCAAAGAAACGAGAGGACATTTCTCCCCTTAAAGGGGACATGTGAGAAATGTGAAATAGTTCTTGGATTGTATAGTTTGTTAAACAAAGCACAAAACATGGGCTGCCTGAAGGCTTTTTTTTGGGGGGGGGGGGTCTTGAACAGGGTTATCTTTGGTTTTATTTACTTATTAGTTATTTTAATATATGCCCAAATAAAAAAATAATATTTCTATTTTAGGTAATATTTTTATTTTTAATAAAAAGGAAATCTTATGTTATAAAATATCTTATAAATCTTATACATATGTTATATTTTTATGATACGTTATACACGATCCAAATAAATGGCCCCTGGAGTCACTGAAAAAAAAAATGTGGCCCTCATCATTTCTGTTTGAGTACCCCTGGTCTATACAGTATCCTCACTCACGATTAGATGAGGGTTGACTGTCCATGAGATTTTGGCCATTTCAGTTCACCATGCTCTTGTTCATTATCATTACTGTCTAATTTTTTAAATTTAGGATTATCCAGAAACCTACTATTGGTAAATATCCATAAAAGGAGCGGTGATCCTAACAAAACAATTCAGGAGGTTCAGCTAAACTCCTCAGCAGAAGAAATGTGAGTAAAAAACAAGACCAAGACTCCACCTAACTGTCGCCGAATGCCTCACCTCTCCCCAGAGATGGATATGTGCCGTGTGGGGCACATTGTTTTACGGTTTCTTTGATTTTCCAGACTATGAATATCTTTCGGGTGAATCATGAATCTGTTGCAACATTTCGCATATATGTACCTTGCTGGGCTGAGCATGTAGGCGAGAGCAGCCAGGTGTTGGGTTTTTCTCTTGTCTCAGTTCACTCACAGCTATGAATTCGGAATGAGACAAACGGTGTTGTACACAGGTTCCCTGGTTAATAAAACATAAGGCAAGCATATAAAAGGAACCCCAATCTCCCCCACCCACCACCACATATCCATATTTGACCTATAGAGAGGTATGAGCTGAAGCCTGTGTGTGGCAAGCGGCGGCTGGACGGTAAGAGCTTTTGATGTTAGAGTGGCATGTCAGAGAAGAATAACTGCGCTCACTTTAAAAAGGACAAAGTGAAGAGGCAACATGAGGAGCTTCACTTCTCTTCCCATGAGGCCATCTTGTTTTTAATAACAGTAAAACAGAACACGAACATTGGCAATTTCCCTCTTTCTCTTAATCGCATATATGCAGCACTAATTACCATAACCCACGAGTCCAGGCCTAGCACAGATCATTCAAAGCAGGCTGAGGAGGATGAGACAATAATTTTGTCATATTAAATCTAAAATCAATCTAAAGCATCAGAGAAAGAACAGCTTTGTTAATGTATGTGAGGAAAGGGTTTATCCTGCTCCTGATTGTGACTTGTATTGTAATCTTGTCGAATTTAACAAGTTAGCTGTTTTTCTTAGGGACATCTTAAGGAGTAAGTGGTGCTCCTTTGAGAGAAATTACAGTCATTATTTTACCCGCACTGTACAATTTTCTGATTGGTCACACCTCGGGCAGACAGCGATTGAGTCTAACCGTGGAGTTGAGTTAATGTTAGTAGGACGACTTTACGCCATCAGGTTTGCATGTCCATGTGAAAGGTAAACGTTCATCTTTAAATACACTCTCTATTTTAACAACACCCAATGCTAAAAACAAGCTCTATGGAATAAGTAATTAGACGCTATAGAGATCTGTTTCACACAAGACCTCTGTCAAAAAAAGGTCCAAAACCCATACATTTAGGCTACATTTTCACAGCAATGTCAACTGTACTATCTTAGTCTTTTCACCCCTAAAAAATATATCCCACTTCCCTATGTTCCCTAAATTAGATTCTTATCCAATATTTTTCAAAGCATCAGCAGGCAAAAAGGATAATTCGCATTTTTATACAACTTGTTCTTAGTAATTTTGCTGCAAAAAAAGCCAGACATGGTAAATTTAGACATGAACGATGGCTAAAACAAGCACTGCTGAGTTTAGGTTTCTTTTTTCACATACATTCAAATCAGAAACATTAAAATCGATAAAGACTTTTTCAACGTTACTTCCGTAAACGTTGTGCGACGTCTACAGTCTTATGCGTATGGAGGCCGCTTTGAGGTTGTAAGCCCCTCACACAGAAGTCTGAAGGCTGTCAAATTTTACAAAATCTATTCTTGAGTTCATATAGAACCTTGCGCAAACGCGGTGAAGCAGTAGAACACCAGACCGGGCCGCTCCTGCCAGCTAAGAACTGGAAACTGTGGGTACAGCCTTTATAGAAAAATCCTATCCAGTTGTAAAAAAAAACACATGTGAAATTCATGTATGACATGTGACATTAAAAAACCACATGTAGCCACATCTGTATGTGGAACATGGTGAAAAAACAAAACATATTAAATGAAATTCCCACGTCGTTTCTATTTCCCACACGGGTTTACATTGTGAAAGTATTTTCGTCCATGTGTTCCCTTCACATGTGGAACATGTGGTCACATATTTCTCATATGTGTATGTGCACATATGTGAAAATATGGGAATCTACTTCTTTTTTTTAAACCATTTTTCAAAACTATGTCCTAAATGTCCAAACACTTTAGCAAACAGTTTGGTATTTTACTTCTATCTTTGTTTCCTGAGGAACAAATGGAACATTATTCAGTCAAGTATTATTGCTGATGACTTTTCTCCTTTTACAACCAGAGTGTAGAAAACAATGGTGGGCAGAATTAAATACCCTGTCATAAAGAGCTAATTATCTCAAACAGGTTTCTTTAGGAAACAGATAACTCCCTGCATGGCCAACAGATTTTAATCAAATATTCCCTTTGGGATGTGGTGGAATGGGAGATGTGCTAGTGTGAAGTGTAAAGCAACTCATGAATGGTATGCCATGAGGAATGAGTAATACACCGAAGAAAGAGTTCTCCTTGAAATAAATGCTACAATCAAATGACAACAAAAGGATCTTCTTGGATTTAAGAAACATAAAATTTCCATCCTTACTCAGCATTCCGACACCGATCTGCTGGTAAGGTTATAATTTCTGTCAGATATTCAAGTTTTATCACATTATTTACACCTCGGTTTTTATTAGGTGGCATCTAATAGGGTAAATGATTCTGTCCTGGATGCGGTTTGCTGACAAACGCACCCACATGCCACTGAAAAAAAACATAATTTCCTCCAATGTATTGGAGGTTATTAGATTAGAAAGTTAGTCAAGTCAATTATGCGGATGACTTACTCTGACATTGCCTTGGCTCAGAAAAACTCAAAATTTATCGTTGATCGCCGTTCATGGCACTCAGGAGAACATCATGCTGCGAATACAGGCTGCTGACATGGGAACTGTGGACTGGTGGGTGGACATTAGGTCTAACAGGAACAAATGCGGTTACATAACCACAACAACCACGAGAACGTGACGACCCCTAAGGAGGAGAGAGGGCACGAACACAGCACAGCAGTCAGCCGTTGGACAGAGACGTAGAAGATTGTTCCTGTAGACCGACCATAGCTCACTAACCTTCAAACACAATGGACCAGCACATAAATGGTACAGTGACTTGCAAATGTTCTCCTATTTTCTCAAGTTACAGAGACAAACTTAGTAGTATTTTATTGGGATTGGGGTTCATGTTTAAGGTAACAGCTAAACAACATTATTTTTACATTTTATTCCAAATAAATAAAAAAGTTTGAATTTGCTAAAGCTCTGTCAGGTTGGATGAAGAGTGTTTGTGAACTTCTGTTTTTTTAAGCCGTGCATCAAATTCTCCCCAGCATCCCCATTATCATCAACAACCAAGCTGCAGAAATAGTCTGCAGCTTTAAATTTTTCTAAATCAAGAATCAAGAATCAGTTTATTTATATAGCGCCAATTTACAACAGGTGTCGTCTCAAGGCACTTTACAAAAAATCAATTAAAATCAAGGATACATTCTAACAAATCAATTTGAAAAAGTTTCCAATCTAAGGAACCCCAGCAGATTGCATCGAGTCATTGACTTGCAGCATTCACTCCTCTGGAATCAG
>JAVLVB010000211.1:952947-970980 GCA_032876305.1 Orestias chungarensis
CCACTATAATGATTTTATCAGTGTTTAACACTATATCAGATAAAAAATCTGAGATCTGATCTATAAATTCAGAGTAAGGACCTGGTGGACGATACAAAATAACAAACAGAAGTGGTTTAATTCTTTTAGAGGTTGGATGAGGAAGGCTAAGGGTTAAATGTTCAAAAGAACTATAACTATTAGTTGGCCTGGGATTAAAACTTGCACAATAAAAAACAAAGTTGTTACCATGTTTTTAGCTTTTTGACCAATAGAAATGTTTTTGCTAAGCTCCACTAAGACAGACAGAAGTGTATCATCAAAGGAAACTCCGACCTCTACGAAAGGTGGAATGTACTTTCTTTTAAACTCTGGTCTCAGAAAAATGTGTATGCTGCGTTGTCACTAGTTGGTCCGTAATTGACTCTGTTTGAGGATGCAGTTTGAGAATAACCCTGATGCATCAGCTTAATATCATTTAGATTCTTAAAAAGATTTGCTTTGATTAGTGCTTCATCACTATTTAAGCGTTTTTTCAGGTTATGCAATGAATAATTCCAGTTTATTCATAATTCATTTAGAGCTTTTGAAAATTTTCAATATTTTGTTGTTAGAAAGAACAAAAATAAGGAAACTGAATGAATCTTTTCATCAAGCGATCCCTTTGAAGTTATTTTTTATTATTTCCATATATCTCTTAAGGTGGCAGCATGTTCGAGTAGCTCTCCTACTTCTGCTATGAGTTTTTCTGTTAAAAACTTTACTTCCTCCATTTCTGGCCCAAACAAATATTCCAAACTTTTACACGTTGTTATAACCATGGCATTGGTTTAGAAATAAACATCTCTCCAAACCTGTAATAATACCTCAACTCGAACCACAAATCCTAAAAGAGATAAATAGGAGGCGTTGTGGATCCAGAGCAGAGGCAGAGAGGACAGATAGACAAGGAGGAAGCTGAAACACCTCTTCGCTAGCTAGCAAGCTAAATGCTGTGGAACGCCTGGAGATCATGGAGCTTCAGGAGCATCTTCATTGTTGTAGTAGTACAGACTGCTACAGGTCCCTGACAAGCATCTACAGCAAATCTTTCAACCAAGTTTGATAACGTGAGTTATGACAACATTTTACTTCTACTTGGTATTAAGAAAGTATTTTTGAGTTTGGCTTAAGTTTGAATGTGTTGGTCGGGTTAGGTTTAGATTTCAGTATTTTGTGTATGCATACACATCTCAAGTTACTCTATATTTAGAATATTTTCAAAGTTCTTCCTTTTATCTTCCAAATGTCCATTTTCATGTAAGCCAGTATAGCTCAGTTCAGAGCTGCTCCTTGGCTGCCAGGCAACAGAAAGCAGCGCTCCATCAACATCCAGCAGAAATGGGAATCCCATCCACATTAAAGGCCAGGTCCAGCTAACTGGCATTTCACTTGGAACTGCTGCTGCTGCCGCTTCACAACCAGCACTGAAAGTGGAGCAGACAGATGAGCAGCATGTCAGCTCACAGTTGGAGAGCCTGGCACAGCCTGCTGCCATTTGGATCACCATGGAAACAGCCAAATACACCAGCAACACTCTGGTCAGCTTAAAGGCTGATCAGATGATAGCGGAGCAGGTTTTGCAATAACAACAGAGTTTTCATATAAATATTGCATCCAACATGTTAGTGTCACCTTGCTGGAGAGTGTTTCTTAGAATGGGGGGTTGCAGCTCATACATATAAACACACATGACGACGCACAGCGATTCACTCAAAGATTCAGCAGTCATCAGTTGACCCCACCAACCCCACCACCCCCTCGTCATGCACATGAATCATTAGCCTCTGATGAGCTGCAGTAATAATAACTCCAGTAATAAAGCAGACGTCCAGCCAGCTTCCTCTCCTACCGGGACTCTGAGCTTCTGCCATGCAGACCTCCGTGATGCTGCTCGGGTCACTGTAAGATCTTCCTCGGTGCACCACGCATCCATCATCCAGCCCGTCTGGTGCTGATGCTGTTGATGAAGAGGATGACGATGCCATGTCTGGGGGGAAAAAAAACGACTAACACTGAAAATACAGCTTGACTAGAGAGCGAGCGAGAGAGGGAGAACGAGAGAGAGAGAGAGAGAGAGAGAGAGAGAGAGAGAGAGAGAGAAAGAGAGAGAGAGGCGTGATAGGCGCACACCAGCCAAGGTCAGCGGCATCAAGTGGTAGGAGATGATTTCCTGAGCTCCGCTACTGCAGCTGCAGCTCTCCTCAGCAGCAGCGAGGGGGAAATCCATCAGGAGAGCAGCATCATAGAGAGGTGCCGAAAACACGTGACCGCCCCCCATCACAAACACACATACACACACACACACACGCACACAAACACACACACACTGGTCATGTTTTTCATCAGACTGGTCAGTCATACATGAGGCAGTTCTGTCTTGGTTTCAGCAGGGGCGCATCTAGAATTTTAGGTGTTGGGGGCAGTTTTTTTTTGTTTGTTTTTTTACAAGGCAAGGCAAGTTTATTTGTTGAGCACATTTTCGTGTACAAGACAATTCAAAGTGCTTTACATAGGAAAAAAGATCAGAAAATGAAACAATGAAATCAGCTTTAAATTTAAAAGAAATAAAATTAAAATTAAAATAAAATAATATTAGTAATATTCTCAGTTGCTATATGCACAGTTAAATAAGGCTGTTTTCAGCCTGGATTTAAACAACGGCAGAGTTGAAACCTGTCTCAATTCTTCAGGAAGACTGTTCCAGATTTTAGGAGCATAAAACTGGAATGAAGCCTCCCCTTGTTTGGTCTTGACTCTGGTCATCAGCAGGAGGCCACTACCTGAGGTTCTCAGAGTCCTGGCTGGTTCATATGGCTCTAACATGTCAGATATGTACTTTGGGGCTAAACCATGAAGAGATTTGTACACAAGCAAGGCTGTTTTAAAGTCTATTCTTTGAGTGACAGGAAGCCAGTGCAGAGACTTGAGCACTGGTCATAATCCCTGGTTTTGGTCAGAACTCGAGCAGCAGCATTCTGGATGTTCTGAAGCTGTCTTAAGGCCCGCTTAGAAAGCCCAGTGAGAAGGCCGTTACAGTAGTCTAACCTGCTAGAGATAAAAGCATGGATAAGTCTTTCTAGGTCTGGTTTAGAGACTATTCCTCTGATTCTGCCAATGTTTGGGGGGGCACAGACAATGATTTCAGTTTTGTCTGAGTTTAACTGGAGGAAGTTGTTCTGCATCCACAGACTGATCTGTTCAATACAGTGACACAATAAATCAACAGGCCCATGTTCTCCTGCTGTCAGAAACACGTAGATCTGAGTGTCATCAGCATAGTTGTGGTAGGACACATCATGGCTGCGTATTAGCTGGCCCAATGGAAGCATGTACAGATTGAATAAAAGGGGTCCCAGGATCGATCCCTGGGGAACCCCACAGGTTACACCCATTCGGTCGGAGACGCAGTCCCCAATTTGAACAAAGTAACACCTGTCCTCAAGGTAGGACTTGAACCAGTTTAGAACCATACCAGTGATTCCCACCCAGTCTTTTAACCTCTGTAATAAAATCACATGGTCAACTGTATCAAAGGCGGCGGTCAGGTCCAGCAGAACTAGGACAGAGACTTTGCCTGCAACTGAGTTTAAGCGGATGTCGTTTGTCACCTTGATCAGAGCTGTCTCAGTGCTGTGGTGTGGCCTAAAGCCCGACTGGAAAGCATCAAACACATTGTTAGACAGGAGAAAGTCACTCAGCTGTCGGTATACAAATTTTTCCAGCACTTTTCCTAAGAATGGTAGGTTTGATATGGGCCGGTAGTTGTTCAGTACTGTGGCATCCAGACTGCTCTTCTTTAGGAGAGGCTTAATAACAGCAGTTTTCAAGGCCTTTGGGAATATTCCTGACTGAAGTGAGATATTGAGTAACTGAGCGAGTTGTGGAAGCAAACTGCTCAGCACAGACTTTAGGAATCTAGTGGGTAACTCATCCAGGCAGCAAGTAGATGGACTCAGGCTGCAGATGATCTCTTCAACTGTTTTATCTGAGACAGGTGTGAAGTGTGTCAGCTCCAAATGTCTATGTCTGTCGTGGAAACAATTGCATTTTTAATGCATTGAACTTTGTCATTAAAGAATACTGCAAACTCCTGACATTTAGATGTAGAAATCAGTTCTAATTTGGATCGAGACTGGAAGGTTTGTTAATCTGCTCACTGTAGCAAATAGGAGAGTTGTTTCTGCAGTTTTTGATGATTTCTGAAAAATATATCTCTCTTGTTCTATGCAAAGTCTGGTTGAACACACACAACTTTTCTTTGTAGATTTCAAAATTAACCTGGAGCTTTGACTAACACCGTTTCCGTTCGGCTCTCCGACAATCCCTTTTCTGTGCCCTGACCGAGATCTCTTTTCTCCCTGGTGCCTTTTGTGTACTTTTAACCATTTTAACCTTGACAGGAGCAATGGCATCCATAACCCTTAAGACACTTGATGTGTAAGAGTTTAACATATCATCAACATTAGAACACGGAGCATTTTCAAACTTAATCATTTTCAAAAACTGAATCCCTGTGTTGTCATCAATAAGTCTTCCTTTAGTAACTGTAGGGCCAGCTGTTGGCTTGGGTGAAACAGAAAGGTCAAAGAAAACACAAAAATGATCAGACAAAGCAACATCCACAACACCCACATTTAAAATAACAACACCCTTTGAGATAAGCATATCTAGAGTGTGTCCTCTGTTGTGTGTAGGCTTGTTCACATGCTGAGTTAGACCAAACATCTCAAGGACAGCAGTGAGTTCTTTACATTGTTTAACTTGGGGCTGCATCCATGTGCACATTCAGGTCCCCTGTTATGACCAAACAGTCAAAATTAGTTAATATAATTGAAAGTAGTTCAGTATAATCATCAATAAAACAGTTCCTTGGAGGTTTGTAGATGGTAATACAAAGAATGGAAGATTGTTTTGTATCCATTTTGAATGATACATACTCAAATGATGAAAAGACCCCAAATGCTAATTTATGGATGGGTATATTGTCCCTGAATTTGGCACAAACTCTCCCACCCCTCTGGTTTTGACGTGTTTCAGATCAAAAATTGAAGTGAGGTGGACTAGCTTCAATCAGCACTGTATCAGCTGTGTTTTTATTGAGCCATGTCTCGGTTAAAAACATAAAATCAAGATTATGAGATGATATCAAATCATTAATCAGAAAGGTTTTCCCTGCCAAAGATCTGACATTTAGTACAGCGAGTTTCAGCGTGTTACTGTAATTTGCTGACTGTGGCTGACGAGTAGTGAACACAAGATTTGAGATGCGTACAGACTGTTTTGATGGTTGACTAATCGTTTTCTGTTACGTATTACTACAGGGATGAAGGAAGGTACTTCCACATCGGGACCCGGCTTATCCTGGAATGAGCCATGGGTACATGCAGTACTGCTGCCTGGACCCGATGCATATCATATCAATCTCTCTGGGCTGCGTCTCTGTACACTGGAGATGGAGTTTACATAATGAGTTTGTGTTGGGGGAGGAATTGCAGGACGACGGGATAGGAGAAGACTAGGGCATGGGGTCATCCTGGTGGCAACACTAACCAGCTCCTTCATGTGTTCTGTAAAATACAGAAGAGGAAGAGATGGGGAGGATGATCTTGAAGAGAGCTTCAGGAGGACGTCATCTTGAGGCGCAGGTGGGGGCTGGGGTGCAGCCGTCTCCGGGAAATCTCTGGGCTGCGTCACATCCTTATCCTTATCTTCATGTTTTCGCTTCGTTCTGTCCTTGGTCGCTGGAGCAGAATGGGAACTCAAAACATAGAATAAATTAGCTGCAAACAGCCTGACTCCAGATCTATTGAGGTGGAGACCATCTGCCTTCAAATAATGTCTGCGGTCCCAGAAATAACTGAAATTGTCAATATAACTAAAGGTGTAAGGTGCACACACACCTGACAGCCATTTGTTCAGGCTGAACAGCCTGCTGAACCTCTCATCTCCTCTCATTGGTGGTAGAGGGCCACCGATGAACACGTCAGCATCCAAATTATTAACTGAATCTAATAGCCTCTTGAAGTCCTGTTTCAGCACTTCAGACTGCCGTTTCACAGTGTCGTTAGATCCCAGGTGTAGAACAAGGGTCTTAACAGCTGGATGTTCAGCCAGAATTTCCACAATATTGTCTCTCACATCGGATACCATGTCCTTTGGAAAGTACAGTATTTTTGTATGTTTCCCACACACGTATCTTAAATCCTTCACTGCAGCATCTCCAACAATCAGAGTCTCTTTTTTCATTGTAATTTAATTGTCTTGGTGCTATGCAGATGATTAAGTGCAAAGAAGGTGCAAAGAAGCAGTTGGCACTATTATCACCCGAGCTGGGCTGCAGCTATCAACTAATATAATTACAAATTACCGAATCAAACTGTTTTAGATTAGTACGTGTTAGATTACTAGCTAATGTTTAATACAGCGGTTTTGGTATAATCATTGTTTTTCTTAGTCACATGAACAGCCTACTTAGCATAAAATAGCATTACACATCTATATATTTTTCAGGAGTGTAATTTCTTGGTCATCATTATTCTGTTTCTTCATTCAATAAGCTGTAACGTTGCTTTTATTTCCAAATCCTGTGTTGACCTCAAAATCTATCTCCAATCGTTGAATCTTCTTTATCAATTCAATTCTCTGGAGAAGCTTTGTGAATGCTTCCTCAGTAATCAACAAAGACATTTTTTATCTGATTATGCTTTTAGGTAAAACATTTTAACCCAAAAAAAGGTCCTGTTATGAGGGGTAGAAAGTGTAAAAGTAGCAAGTGTAAACCAGGGTATTTTAAAAAACCCTTCACTTACTTTAGCTAATTAAAAGCAACGTGTGTCAGAAGCAATCGCAGGGCAGAGAGGTTTAAAGTATCGCTCTAAAAAATTCTGGATACTGTGATGATTCTGGGTTGGTAACTGGTTTGTTAATGTTTCTCTCTGCTTCCAGCACTGATGACCCATTTAAAGCCTCCTGTGCTGCTCCTGCTCATCTTTATCAGAGCTCGTCCCTTCGTATATCTCTGCCTCTTAGAGGCTTCAAACCAGCAGCTTCAGATTATTGAATGCCCTCGGTTGAATTTTCAGTGTTCACTTTCCGCCTGATTGTCAGGTCCTGACCCTATTTCTTTCTTTCATCCATGTCGGACCTCACTGAGATTTCTGACTTCTGGACATCCACCTCGTTTCTTCCATCTGACCACTGCCTCACATACTGCCCTTGGGTTTGTAAGGCTAATTCTGCCTCTACATCTCTGACCGTTTCAGCCTGATTTCCTGCTGATCTCCTTTAAAAAATGTCATTTGTGTCTGGTTGTGTTTTGGTTCCTCAGTCTGATTTGTAACAGATACTCTTCTCACTGTGCACTGCAAAAAACCCAAGTTGTATTTTTTGGTCTAAAACAAGAATTTTAGTTGGCAAAACTTAAAACTTCTAATTTAAGTTAACCCAACAAAGTAAGCCAGTTGTATGCTTCAAAACAAGTTGGTAAGTTGGTGTTACTAATAACTTACATTGGTGTTCAAAACAAGGGTACAGCATATTAGTGTCCAGTATGCTGTTAACATTGTGTTCTGCCAACTTTTAATTATTTGTTATGAAATGCAGGAAAGCAAATTTAGTGAGTTGACACTCAAAGTCACATTGTGGCATGCTACCTCGAGCTGGAGTGCACACACAGGTAAGTTCTAACCAACTTTTAATTAAACAAAGTTAAAAGATACAGCAGTTTTATTGAGTTTTTTTGTGTGGTAACCTATGTTGTAGGCGCCATACACATTTTCAATATTTAATCACAAACGTAGGGGTTTAGTCTTTAGTCTAGTTTAGTCTTTAGCTAAAGCTAGCGGCTAGTCGCTAACTGATGCTAACGGTCCAGCATCACTTGGCTGACATTCCATGTCATTTTTCAGAAGAACTGGCGGTGTGGTCTCAGTAAATGACTGTTGAGAAAGTGGCGACTAGCAAATTAACATCAAATTATGACATACTTCTTTTTGAAGCCCCCGCTGGCTAGAATACAAAAATATATTATTTATTCCTAAGTGTAGTGGCAGGAAAGATTTATTCACCTGCATCAAATATTGTGTTGGTAATATACTGAGATGTTATAGCTTTAATTGGCCAATATGTTTTATACTGACCGCTGACTTTCTTAACCTCAACTGTTGGTTTGTTCAGTAGTGTCGTAAATTAATATAAGTTAGTTGTAATTCATCTTATTGCAGTAAAATATATTAAAAGTTTAAAAATGGAAAGAATATTATATTGTCAGTCTTGTCAACTAGTGTCCAGTATGTTGTTAACATTGTCATCAAACTGAGAAAATGTTCAAAATTTTTACTGACTGCTTTACTAATCCCCAGCAAATGGTTTTCTTTGCGTTTCAGATTAAAATGAATGCAGTGCAAATTATGCAAATTCACCCACCCTGTTTTAGCAGTACTGCTGAAGCGCTATTGCCTGGACCACAGAGAGTTTATAATACATACTATACTTACATTATACGTCATACTACACTATACTGTTGTAAGAGGTACAGTAAATAAAACAATTCTTTTGAATGCTGTATCTGTAATTATTTAAGCATTTGATTTAAAGTTATTGGTTCTAAATTATAAAGTTAGGTTACATTATAAACTATTGTAGTGTGCAATGTAAAATTATAAATTAATACATATTACAGGACAGTTAGCCCAAGTAAGGATTAAAAGTTTATACAATGTAAAAGTTAAAGTTACTACATTGTAAAATTATAAATCAGTTCAACTTACTGTTGAGTTGTGAAAAATCAGAATTTAGAGTTGAGCAAACTCAAAAGCAAAAGTTAAAATATCTATTTCATTTGTCCAACTTAAAATTTTATCAAAGTTTGTTCATAAAATTTTAAGTTCACCCAACTATTCTTTTATTACAGTGTGAGTAACTGTGATTTCAGATGTCAGAGCTGGGAATCATATTACATATGGTGAATATTCCGTACACTGTAAACCCGAATGTTCAAAATAAGTAATTATGTTAAGTAGTGTGAACTTAAAATTTTCTTAAAAGTTGTTCTTACTTAAAGATGTTGAGTGCCAGGAGCAATTTCCTTCTTTTTGAGTTGATTTAACTTGAAATGTTTGAATAATATGAACATTTTACATTTCATGTACCCGTTACTGTCAGGATCGTTGTTTGGTTTAGTTCAGTTTGTTGTTGTTTTCACTTATATTTAGTTTTTGCTTTGTTTAGTTCTCTAATAGTTGCCTTGTTTTATTATTATTATCTTTATTATTCGTTAATATTTTCTATCTGGTTGAGTTCTCTAGTTAGTTCCTCCACTCCCCTGTTCTCTATTTCCTCCTGTGTGTGTGTGTGTGTTCCCTCATCTGTGCGTGTTTCTCCACTCATCATCATTCACATCTGTTATTAATCATCCAATCATCTTCTCCACCTATCCAACCCCGGTTCCCCTGTATTTAAGACGCTTTCATTATTTCACTCACAACTGGATTGTCTGTTGTCCTCCCCTGGTTCCGTCCTGTGTTTCACTGTTTAATACTTTTAGCTTCTCAGTTCTGCAGTCTCCGGTTTTCCCGTGCCTCTTCTCTCTCGTGGTTGTTTTGGTTTCTCATTGTGTCAGTTCGCTCTCTGTTTGTTTTCATTTCGCGTCTCAGTTCTGTTGTCTCCGGTTTCCCGTGCTTCCCCTCTCGTTGTTATTATTATTGTTGATATTTTGCCTGTTAGTTTATTTCCCCCTTCCCATGTTGTTTAGCTGGTTTGTTTATGTTATTTACATTTGTTGTTCCCGTTCTCTGTTTATTTACGTCCCGCGTTGTTCCGTTTCCGCTTTGCCCTAGCTCGTGTTTATGTTTTGTTTCTTGTTTATGTCCATCTTATCATCCAAAAAATAAATTATTCTTTCATACAATTCCACCTCTGCTCGAGTCATTAAAACGTCACATGACAGTTACTTTAAATGATTAACTCAGAGTTACTGAAATCTTTATGAATCAAACATGAATTTTTATCTGATTTTGAAAGAAAAACATAAATCAATCAATTAAGGGACAATTTAAAAATATATTAATTGCATTAAAAAAAAATTTGTATATTAAACATCAGACACACACATTTATATATGTTTATTTATTCATTTTTTATTAATTTTTTTCATTGTTAATAGTTTGCATATTAAAATGTTGGCTGGTTACTTTTAAATTAAAAAAATAAGTCGCTTGCACCTGAACCGCTCAAATATTTTATTTTGTAGTATTTGCGTGCCATTCCCCTTCAGGCAGAAAGACTGGAGCCCAGGAAAAGAGCGGGAGACATTGGCAAAGGGTAACACTCAAGCTCTGCACTGCTTCGTGTGTCCCAGTTGTGAATGTAAGTAGTCAACATAAAACTTGCATGAATGTTTGTTTCTGGAGGTTCAATGTGTTTTTAAGACAGACAAAGTGAGTCGTGTTTGAAATTTAAAACGGTTAACCGTTAGGTTAGCAAGCTAGCTGTATAGGATATATGGGCAGGCTGATGTATTTTTAAAGAAAACTGACTGATCCCTAGTAGCGGTAAATAGTTAGGTATTATGTAGGGCTCAATAAAAAGTTGAAACCTGTGGTGGAGCTGTGTCAGGGTTTGTTTAGTTATTGCTAAGATAAGAATTAATGGATGCTACGAGCCCAACTTTGACCTATTTGTGAAATAAAATGCTTTGAATAGTCTAACAGACATACTGCACATCTACTTTGTTTTGATCTGTTTGTGTATATTGTTGTACACTTTTTGTATGATGGGTATGATCGTTTGAAATCATGACACCTGTCCTGTAATACAATATTCTTTGTGTGTTTTCAGATTGTTTGAACATGTATGACTTGGCACTGTAAGGTGTGTGCAGCTTTTACCGCTAGAACATTTATTTAAACATTACAGACTGCAGCACAGTCAATTTTTTTTTATTTTGAAAAAATCCGCCATGTCTTCATGATGATTGCATTTGAACATTTCAGACAAAAGAAGCTCGATCTGACAATGGATGGAAAGGTTAGACGAACAGCATCAAGTTTAAAATGGGCAATTACACAACCGAGATGAGGAGGGCTGGATGTCAGGAGGTCGCTGTAAATGCTGGGAAAGGAAGTTGAAAAAAACCTGAGGATGAACCTTCACACCCCAACATCAAAAAGATGATGCTTGCAAAGATTAACTTTCTGCCTAACTTTGCTCAAGGCTTTGATATGCAGTCTCAGGTAATAGTAGTAAACGCTTTAGTCTGTTTATATCCTTGCTAAAAAAATGTAATAAATTATTTTAGATAACTTTTTAACTTAATGTGGAATACATAAAAGTCATCTAACTTTCTCAGCAACGAGAGAACAACACATCAGAATAAATAGTACTTGTGTATTATTGTTATCTATGTGACGTCCAACTGTAATCAACATTTCCACAGCCAGTTTCTGTAAATGTAATAACTAAATGATCTCCCTTTCAATTTTTAAGGATAAGCCAGACCTGGGGATGCATCAGTAGTCCTCCTTACAACCATTAGTGATGATGGCACAAGCCCACTTCACTACCACTCAGCAAGAGTTTCTCGTCGTCCTAGAGGGTGATGTGGTCGTCAATCTCCCCAGGATTGCTGATGCCTTTCTGGTAAACTTCAGCCTAATCTACGCACTACATGTCTGATATCCCCAAGGACTGACAAACACTTTTGAGTTCACGGAAAAAATCTTGCTTGGTCTTGATGACTAAACGTTCACCCAAACTGCAGACGTTTAAAAATGATGTTATGTTGTGTGTCTAACTCAAGATCTAAAAAGGAGTGCTGGGTTCTGATGGCTCACTCTGTTAGAGCATATTCCACAAGGGTTTTCAGCCAAATGGCACGCTGTCTTTCTATTTGTTGTCTTAATTTTTTTGTTGTTAAACCGAATTTAACAATATTATTTTTGTTTGTATCATTTTGTGCTGAAAGGGACAGGAGTGGGCAAATCTCTATAAAAGTCAAATTTGTGTTCAGGACCCAAGACTTGCTAATGCACCCCTGGTAATGTTGTATTAACTGTTTATAAGCTATTTGGGACATGAAGATTTTTTTTCTTAGTACCAGTATAAAAAAATGTCCAGAAGTAAACTTGTTAATTGTTGGTTTATTTATTTAAAGTGTTTTTAATTTCAGATATTTGTTTGCTAAAAGACTTGTTTCTACTAAACACCTGAATACAAAAAAATATAGGTATACTTTTAATTTAATGTTTTTGTTTTTTAAAACAAGAGTACCTGTTATTTTTAAGGCAATTAGTTGCCAGAAATATTTTAAGTTTGGTAGTAAATGATTTTGAGCTGAAACCCGTCTATGTTTTTGAGTGGTGGGTAATTAAACCGTTGATTGGAGAAACTAATAAATATTAAGTTCTTGAAACATAAATATCTTGACTTTTCATGCTTGAAATTATTAAGTTTTCTTGAGTTATTGCAATGAGACAGATGAATAAAATATTCTGAGTAGGAGAAACATGAAATTTTTGAGTTGGCCTAATTAGAAAATCTAATGAAATTTTTAAATTAGGCTTAAAATGAACTCAAAATATATATGTAATGAGATACTCACATTTTTTAGTTTATGAACTCAAAAAACGTGAGGCAATTGATTGCCTTACTTTCTTTAAATTCTGCTTACTTATTCGGGTTTACAGTGTATCACTGTTATGGTGCAAAGCTGCCATATTAGACCCAATAGTCACCATAAGAAAAATTCCCCAACTTTCCATAAGGGAGGTCTAACATCAGGTAAAAAGTTTCCAATTGATTTTCAGTCTCAGAGGTTGTATGATTTTGTTTATTTTCTTAACCCACATGCAGTAAGTACTCAGGATACACAATACAGTTTAAGATTGAAACCCATTTCCTGCAAGAAGTTGGAATTTCTGAGCTCCAACTCCATTACTCCATTGACTAAAAACAAAGCCTTGATTGTTTGTTTGTTGGTTTTATTTAGAAAAAAAATATTAACACAGCGCCCTGCGATTGACTGGGGACCTGTCCAGGGTGTACCCCCGCCTCTTGCTAGATGTGCGCTGGAGATGGGCACGAGCAGAACCCCGCGACCCCACGAAGCTAAACAGGTTGAAAAATTGATGGATGATTAATACAGAAAGACCTGAAGAGGAAAGTGAAGCAATTAGGATTGATGATGATGATAGCAAAGATGTCCAAGTGGTCTAAGAAAGACTTAGGTGTGTACTAGTAAGCCTAAAAAGGTGTCAGGTAAGCTGAAGATGGCAGCTACCAATGGAGCACTTGAGGTTGACTGAGAGCCAGAGAGACCAGAAGGAGGATGCAAAAACTTGTGCTAAAATACAGAAAACCTTTATATGGAGACATGTTTTCAACTTGAACTCCCGCAGTGAAGCAAATTATTTTCTATTCTCACAAGAAATTTATTTTAAAATGTGTCCACCAGATGGCAGTATTATACAAACAAAATGTTCAGTTTGAACAAAAATGAATTCAGGCTTCAACGATTTTTAACAGAAAATTGTAACACAAAATATTTCAGAACTCAACAACTCTTGACCCCTGATCTTCAAAGCTCATCGCTCCTGCTGAGAGGTTTTAAACTTTAGTGCTATAAGGTAACAGGAGGTATTAAGTTCATTCAGAGCTTTCAGGGCAAGAGATACTCTGAAGATCTTGGTTTTCAATCTTCTCTGATAATGTTCATTTTTCTTAAATAACAAAAAAAACAGAAACAACAGTCTCATATGTGAAGTTCTGCATTATTTATCGCTGACTGTGATGGCAAGACCCCAAAACTCTGTTTTCCCATGTAAGATGCAAACTTTGAGTTTTTATTTGACATAACACGGAGTTCTTAACTAAATAAAAGTCCAAAACACATAAAAAAGGTTTGTTTTCAAATATGTGTGAAGAAGGCTCAGTTTTCAGCTTCGTGTTCTACCACATCTGGTTCTCATCTGTTTAACATATAGTAATCAACCATCTCAACAGAATAGCTCCTTGGTTTAATCACATAGCCGTTTGTTTGTCGGGCTTGTTTTAAGCTTCTCTCCAGTCTCTATGTTGGTATTATGTATAAAAATCATCAGATTCTACCAAGGGTGCATGATCTATAGAATCCAGGGACACTTTTCCTCTCAGGATCCCCAGAGCTTGTGGAAGGGCATCAAGTGCATCACAGACTATAAATCTAAAGCTGAACAATGCCCCAAAGACCCCTCCCTGCCTGAGGCTCTCAACCAATTCTACGCCAGGTTTGAGAACCCTGACACCCTCCAAAGCACCAGACCCACACCTCCATCAGGAGAAGAGCCCCTCAGTGTGACTCCAGCAGAATAAGGAGGACGCTGAAGAGAATCAACCCCCGAAAAGCTGCTGGCCCAGACAACATCCCAGGACGGGTGCTGAGAGAGTGCACGGATCAGCTCTCAGACGTGCTGGCGGACATCTTCAACGCCTCCCTCATCCGGGCACCTGTCCCCACCTGCATGAAGACCGCCAACCGCATCCCGGTCCCAAAGAGCTCCGCAGTGACAGGTCTGAATGATTATCGGCCAGTATCCCTCACACCGATAGTCACAAAGTGCCTTGAGAGACTGGTTCAGACCCACATCAAAGCCACCATCAATGTCACTGTGGATCCACACCAGTATGCATACAGGAAAAATCGATCAACAGAGGACGCCATTTCCTCCGTGGTCCACACTGCCCTCACCAACCTGGAGCAGAAGGATTCCTATGTTCGTATGCTGTTTGTGGACTTCACATCTGCCTTCAACACCATGATTCCTCAGACCCTGATAAACAAACTCTCCTGACTTGGACTGAGCTCTTACCTCTGCAACTGGGTCCTGGACTTCCTGACCAACAGGCCGCAGTCTGTGAGGATTCACAACATCTCCTCCCCTACCATTACCCTCAGCACTGGCTCTCCTCAGGGCTGTGTGTTGAGCCCCCTCCTGTTCACACTGCTCACATTTGACTGCTCGCCTATCCATCCAGGTTGTCATATTGTGAAGTTTGCGGACAGCACAGCAGTGGTTGGATGCATCACAAACCGTGATGAGTCCAGCTACAGGTAGGAGGTGGAACACCTGGAGGGTTGGTGCAGAGAGAACAACCTCTGCATTAATGTAAAGAAAACCAAGGAGATGATTGTGGACTTCAGAAGGGGCCAACATGCTCACCACCATCCTGCACATTGGTGGATCAGCTGTGGAGGTGGTCAACAGCTACAGGTACTTTGGTGTACACCTGAGTAACAACCTCACCTGGAGCAACAATACTTCCATTCTGGTCAGGAAGGCACAACAGCAGCTCTTCTTCCTCAGGAGGTTGAGAAGAGCTGGACTCGGGAGCTCAGTCCTCACCTCCTTCTACAGATGTGTGGTGGAGAGCGTATTGTGCTCCAGCATCAACGTGTGGCATGGAAGCTGCTGCAGACAGGAAAGCTCTGCAGAGGGTGGTGAAGGCAGCACAGAGTACTGTTGGAGTCAGCCTCCCCAGCACCATAGACATCTACACCTCCAGATGCAGGAAAAGGGCCAACTGCATCATGAAGGATCCCACCCACCCAGCACACTCACTTTTTGTCCCGCTCAGCTCAGGCAGGAGGCTGCGGAGCATGCAGTGTAAAACCACAAGACTGAGAAACAGCTTCATTCCTGAAGCTGTGACACAGCTTCATTCCTGAAGCTGTGAGACTCTCGAACTCCACTTGAACAACCACTCCACTGACGCTTTACATGGACAATACATTTTGAACACCTTCACATACCGGCACTGAGACACTTTAAACGGACTGAGAAACTTTAAAGGCTATAGTAACTTGCACTACCAATTCATTCATTCATCCATTCCTGCTACTCCAAACCCCCTACTCCCTAATATTGTGTATACTTTGTGTCTATTACATTCTAGTTTATTTTACTTTTTTTTACTTAATTTTATCTATTTTAATATAAGCTCTTGGGTGGAACTGGACCGTGCGTTTACAATTTTGTTCCACCTCATGTACCACATGTGTTGTGAATGGCAATAAAGTCTCCTTGAATCCTTGAATAAGCAACAAGCCATGATACTGCTCAGTCACCTCAAAAGAAAGCTTGTGAAATTATCCGAAAGGGTGAGGCAGAGGAGGTTCACGATATAGAAGGTATAGAAGGAGAGAGATGATATATTCCCCACCACGGAGTCTACCACAAACCTGATAAACTTTTTGCTGTTCTGCCAAGCACAAGGGAACAAGCCTAAATGACCATCTTCTGGCAGGCCCAGATCTGCTAAATAATCTGAATGGTGTTCTTCTCAGATTCAGACAGCACCATATTGCATTGATGTGTGACATAGAAAAGATGTTCCATCAGTTCTATGTCTATGAATCTGAAAGAGACTATCTATGCTTCTTGTGATGGAGAAACGGCAACTTAAATGCAGAGCCACAGCAATTAAGAATGAAAGTGCATCTCTTTGGTAAGGACTGAAACAGCTCGCTAAAGACAATGAGAATGAATTTCCACTTAGATTACAGTTCATCATGAAAGACTTTTATGTTGATCATAGTGTTACCAGTATAGAAAATATGAATGATGCTATTCAACTTGCACAGGAAGCACAGAACCTCTGTGCTACAGGTGGACTAAGACTGTACAAGTTTAGGTTTACTAAAAGAGCTGTACTAGAGAGTATACATTCATCTGAGTGTGCTGCTGAAGTGAAAACTCTGGATCTGGTCTTCAAGGATGGGACTTTAGAGAGAGCCTTGGGGATCCAATGGCACATCGAATCAGACGCCTTCAGGTTTCGTGTCTGCCAAAAAGACCAGCCAGCAACACGACTTGGTATCCTGTCAACGGTTGTATCCATTTTTGACCCGCTGGGATTTGTTGCCCCTTTCCTACTTACTGGAAAAAGGGTGCTTCAGGAAATTTGTAGACATAGCACAGGCTGGGAAGATCCCCTCGCCAGTGAACTGCAACCAGTGTGGGAGCGCTAGAAGAATGCTCTTACAAATTTGGAGAAAATCACCAAACCACTCTGCTAAGTGCCTCCTGGTTTCGGCCAAGTTGTGAAAAGGGAGCTACATCATTTTTCTGATGCAAGCTCATGTGGTTATGGACAGTGCTCATATTTGAGACAAGTGATCAAAGGTAGAGGTGTTCATTGTGCTCTGATCATGGGAAAATCCCGAGTGGCTCCAATTAAGGTTGCAACAGTACCTCGGCTAGAACTGACAGCCGCTGTTGTATCAGGCACAGCAAGCAACACTTTAAAGGAGGAAATGGGTTTAACAGATGTTGCTGATTATTTCTGGACTGGTTCGAAAGTGGTCTTGGGCTATATTCATAACGAGGCACGTTGTTTTCACACCCTCATGTCAAATCGGATACAGAGAGAATACATCTCAGCTCCTTTCCTCAGCAATGGAGATATGTCTCAACCAACGATAACCCTGCATATTGCATCCATGGGATCAAGCGCAAGTGAGATTCTCACATCAAGCTGGTTTTCACGACCTGAGTTCATACAGAAAAAGGACATACCTCCAGCTACAGATTTGCACAGAAATACAGATTCGGAAGTCAAAAGTATTCAGATTCTGAAAACACAGACACAGGAACAATTAAGTCTCTTAAATCGCTAGTTTTCTTCATGGTCGAAGGCAATCCAGGCTCTTGTTCGTCTCATTCGTCGTGTTAGGAATGACAAGTCAACAGACCACAGCACTGTACAAGAACAAGAAGATGGACGATGCATCTTCATAAGAGACTTACAGTGACAAGTGTATCCAGAAGAGATAAAGTTGCTCAGTAAGGTAGCTAAACTTCCTTCTCAGAGTAAACTGTATCAGATGGATGCCTTTCTTGATCAGGGTGGACTCCTTAAGATGAGAGGAAGACTAAAAAATGACTTCCTACCTCACTGAAGCATCAAGTCATTACGCCGGAAAATCGTCACATCACCAAGATAATAATTCCTCACAATCACAAGAAGGTCCAGCATCAC
>JAVLVB010000211.1:1004545-1052901 GCA_032876305.1 Orestias chungarensis
TGAGGTAGTAGTTATGTTTGGTAGGATGCCATCAATTTTAGTTTTAATAGATTCAATTTTATCAATAAAGAATTCCATAAAGTCATTACAGCTAAGAGTTGGAGGAATGGGTGATATAACAGAGTTTTCATTTCTCGTAAGTTTAGCAACTGTATTAAAAAGAAACCTAGGATTGTTCTTATTCTCCTCTATTAGTAAACTAAAATATGCAGATCTACCTTGGTGCAGGGTCCTTTCATACAGAAGCACGCTGTTTTTCCAGGATAAATAGGACTCCTCTAAAAGCGAAAACCGCCATTTCTTCTCCAGTTTCCTGGTTTTTCCCTTCAAGGTACAAAGCTCTGAATTAAACCAGGGGGCCAACTTCCTATGAGTAATCACTTTCCTTTTTATGGGGGGTACGTTGTCTAATGTACGCAATGAGGACGTAATACTATGAACAACAGCATCAATCTGTAGGGCATGAAATTAATTTGTTGCCCTCCACTGCGTTTCTCTGAAATACTGAAGAAATTAGAGGTGGAATGGATTCTTTGAAGGCTGTAACAGCATTGTTCGATAGACACCTACTATAAAGACATTTTTTTTCAGATTTTAAGTACTCGGTGAAAAAGAACTCAAAAGTTTTCAAAAAATTGTCAGAAAGGAGAGGGTTATGAGGCAGCACTATAATTTTTTCACACTTAATGCCACAAGTCAGCACAAGGTCTAAAGTGTGACCAAGAGAATGAGTAGGTGTTTGGATTTTTTGAGTGAAGCCAATTGAGTCTAAAATGGCAGTAAAGGCTACATTTTAAGGTGTCAACATGAATGTTAAAATCTCCCACTACTGGGATTAATAAATCTGATTGAAAAATGCTTCCTACTCCTCCACCTCTCCCAGTACTTCGAGGAATGTGAAAGTCTGAATAATTAGAGGGAGTTTATTCGTTGATACTAACATAATCCTAATGCTGCACCCAGGTTTCTGTGAGACAAAGCAATCAATTTGATTATCGAGAATTAAATCATTAACTAATAAGGACTTTGAGGATAGAGATCTGATGTTCAATAACCCACACTTAATAGTTGTACATTTTTGTTTCATCTGAGTTGTTTTTATCTTTAGGAGATTTTCAGGATTAGCTCTTCTTAGATTGATCTTTAATCTATTTGGTTTTGGCCATGGGCAAAACACCATCTCAATGGGATGTCGGGTAGGTAACTGTAGAGAAGCCGCAGAGAGGAGTTCTAAACTACGACTCTGCTTCCTGGTCTGGACCCTGGATTGTCAGTAATTTGGGGAGTTAATAAATTTGGCCATATTTCTAGAAAGAAGAGCGGCACCTTCCAAAGTAGGATGGATGCCGTCTCTCCGGATCAGACCAGGTTTTCCCCAAAAGGTTTTCCAATTATAAATGTAACCCACACCGTTTTCTGGACATCACCTTGATAATCAACGGTTGAATGACAACATGCGACTAAACATGTCGTCACTGGTCCGATCAGGCAGGGGACCAGAGAAAACTACAGAGTCCGACATTGTTTTCGCAAACTCACACACCGAAGCAAAACTAATTTTAGTGACCTCCGATTGGCGTAACCGGGTGTCATTACCGCCAGCGTGAATAACAATCTCACTGTATTTACGATTATCCTTAGCCAGCGGTTTGAGGTATGATTTTATGTCGCATGTTCTGGCCCCTGGCAAACATTTGACCCTTGCAAACATTTGACTATGGTAATGTTTCTGATTATGGAGCTGCCAATTACCAGAATCTGTTTCTCAGCGTGTATCGCTGAGTGGGGAAAATCGGTTTGAAACGTTAACAGGTTGGTGGTGAGCCAAAGGCTGGGTTCTGGGACTATGCTTTCTGCGTACAGTCACCCAGCCAGGCTGATTTCCCAGCTGCATGGGAACTAGTGGAGGATCACTAGGGCAACCTGTTCTTGTTGGCTCCACGCTAGCTAATGGGCCTCGGCTATCTGCAGGTGTTTCAATAGCACGGAGCCGAGCTTCCAATTCACACACCCTCGCCTCCAAAGCAAAAAAAATGATACATTTAATGCACCTACCATTATCTCTAAACCATTAGGTACACACCTGTATCAAATAATCAGGTCATTTGCAGGACTCTGGAGAACTTGAATTATACTGAGGTGCCGCTTCAGCCATTAGACTCATGTGTGTTGGACCAGGGATAACTTTAAAACTTATAGGACACCGGCACTCAAGGACTGGAGGTGCCCACCCCTGATGTAGGCCACTATAATCCCACAACAATTATTTGGCTCATATCAGACCTCTTATCAATATTGGAAAAGGAAACCTCTAGTTTTTGTTTAGGATTTTCTTGTAATATTTCTGACATTTGCCTTCATTACAAACAAAGCATTGGTAGAGTAGTTTAATGATGGATTAAAAATAACTAAAAATGTAAGGAATAAATGTAATAAAATGTTTTTGCATTAAAAACCTGTGAACGAGTTAAATGTGTGTGAGAAACTTGTGACCGCTGAGGACCAACATTAGATGCCAGGCTTGTTATCAGAACATAAAGTGACGCATAAAGAAAAAATGCTATGATTGATCTTGTTAGGGAACTTTTTATATTAGAATCAAAAATCTATTTATATAGCGCCAATTTACAACAGATGTCGTCTCAAGGCACTTTACAAGACAATTAAAATCATAGATGCATCATTACAAATCAGTTTGAAAAAGTTTCCAATCTAAGGAACCCCAGCACATTGCATAGTCATTGACTTGCAGCATTCACTCCTCTGGAATCAGCAGGCCAAAACAATGGGTTGTGGTGTTGTTGGTTTTACAGCAATCCCTCATACTGAGCATGAATGTAGCAACAGTGGAAAGGAAAAACTCCCCTTTAACAGGAAGAAACCTCCAGCAGAACCTGGCTCAGCACAAGCAGCCATCTGCCACTACTGACTGTGGGTTTGAAGAGACAGAAACCTAAAATAGATGCAGAGGATACTGAAAAAAAGTTTATAGCAGCAGTTGTAGTGCGTCACTGGCAGCATCTCAGCCCTTGTTCTCCTCCAAGTAAGCTGTCTCAGCTAACAGAACCAGACCAGTTGTAGCTATGGAGAGAAGAAAACTAAGAGAAAATATGAGGTTAACAAGGGAGAAAGTTTCAAGTCATCCACATTTTTAGGTTGTCTAGACATGCCTATAATCTTCCAAACTGACTGGATTTATAGAATAAATACAGTTGTGTATCATCAGCATAACAGTGGAAATTAACACCATGCTGTCTGATGATTTTACCAATAGGGAGCATACATGGGCGATTCTTCAACTACAGGCACTTTTTGCCTTGTGAACTTGAGTGGAAAAAAAGTGTTCAAATAAAAAAATTCACAGTCTAATAGGTTAGTATAACTAGTCTAGTTTGATGATTCATCAGTGGAACACTGATATTCCAAGACAAATTTGTATTTATTATTAACAGATTTCCTGACCTGACTTTGGCAGATGTAATTTCCATCACACACACATATATATATATATATATTTGATATTTATTTAAAAATAGTATGATATGCATAATTTTTCCACAATGAAAGACCACTTTAACATATAGTTTTACCATTTCATACCAATATTTCAATTACAGTACATTACAGAAAAAATAGAAAGTAAAAAAAAAAAAAAAAAAGAAGAAATATAATATTGGAATGATTTAATACAATTCAGGAAATAATTATTTGTGACATTACAGTGTTGTGGTGGAAATTATGGCAATACTGTGGGACAACAACATTTGGTATAGAAAATAACATAAATATTTGTTTAATTTTAAAAAACCCAATTATTTTTTTATTATTTTACTGATACTTTATTCATTTACATTTTAAAAATTATGATAAATAATTTTTTTACACTTCGTCTTCATTATTGAGGATCAGAAGTCTAAGTGTGGGACAGGCACAAAACAGCAGTACTGGTATTAATGAAGATATGGAAAAAGGTGAAAAAGTCTGTGGAGAACCGGTAAATTTTTTCTAAAGCACTTTGTAAAGATAATTCTGAAAGTGTTACATTTCCATTCTTTTCTTTTTTTTGTGAAATATGATGAAAGGACATGAAAGTGCCCATAGTTGAAGAATCACCCACATATAGTAAATAGAATTGAGCCAAGAACGGAACCCTGTGGTACTCTACAAGTAAGCTTACAATGTGGAGAAGATTTGAGCCTTTCTATGAGGATATTGCGATCGACTGTGTCAAAAGCAGCACTGAGATCTAACAGAATTAGAATAGACACGAGTCCATTGTCTGAGGCCATGAGAATATCATTTGTGACTTTAAGGAGAGCTGTCTCAGTGCTATGATGACAGTGTCAACATGAATGTTAAAATCTCCCACTACTGGGATTAATAAATCTGATTGAAAAATGCTTCCTACTCCTCCACCTCTCCCAGTACTTCGAGGAATGTGAAAGTCTGAATAATTAGAGGGAGTTTATTCGTTGATACTAACATAATCCTAATGCTGCACCCAGGTTTCTGTGAGACAAAGCAATCAATTTGATTATCGAGAATTAAATCATTAACTAATAAGGACTTTGAGGATAGAGATCTGATGTTCAATAACCCACACTTAATAGTTGTACATTTTTGTTTCATCTGAGTTGTTTTTATCTTTAGGAGATTTTCAGGATTAGCTCTTCTTAGATTGATCTTTAATCTATTTGGTTTTGGCCATGGGCAAAACACCATCTCAATGGGATGTCTCAGGACACTGTCTCAATGGGATAATGGTTAGGTAACTGTACAGAAAATTACCTTTGAGCAAAGGATTCTTCAGTATCATCTTCATGACACTTCTACTAAATCAGTGCTCTGTAGCTTTTGTTTATAATGGAATAAACACATTTAAGTTCCACAAAAGAATTACATTATATTTAATTATATATTATATATGAATTACCTGTAATTTTATTATAGATGTATTGTTATTGTTAGTTTTTTTTTGTTTTGTTTTTTACATACATTTCCTCAAACTGCATTCTATAAAAAATGTACAAATTCTCATCTGCAAAACAAAAAACTATTATTTTTTTTTTTTAGAGAACAAAATTCCCGTTTTCCCAAAAGGTTATGGCTAAACATTTACAGTGCAAAGCATCTTACCTGGTATGTTTAATCCAAACGTGGGAAGTTGGTTGCTAAGATAAGACAAAAATTACTTGGAAGCACGCTTTCTCTGAAATGGCAACTGGGAATTCTGACACTGGGATTAGAAGATCACACTTGTTTTCACTGGTCTCTGCTTTATTGT
This sequence comes from Orestias chungarensis, assembly GCA_032876305.1. NCBI lineage: Eukaryota > Metazoa > Chordata > Actinopteri > Cyprinodontiformes > Cyprinodontidae > Orestias > Orestias chungarensis. The sequence continues at coordinate 1,009,830 of JAVLVB010000211.1, forward strand.
GGACAAGCATGGAGCTGATAACCCATGATGATGTTCCTGAGGGAATTCAAATGCATTTAAACCCATATTACAGAAAACTAATAGATTTACACCACACACACACATGTTCAGTAATAAATAAGTTATTGTATGGTCTCCTGCACTTCAAAAATGACATTATTCCACTAAATTGTGTATCCCATAATGGGAGAGACTTAGGAAGACTAGGAAATATGGAATACCCTGGCCAAAACATAGCAAGACTGCAATTGCAATGTTTTCCTTATTTTAATGCTATCCTAAAACCCTAAATATAAATTTAAATGTTAGGGAAACAAAGCTCCTGTTTGTTGCAGTTTTAGTTGGTACATTTTTTAATAAGACCTAGTCTCAACAAAGATTTTATAGTTACCCAAAAGAAGCTCAGGCCCCTGAGCAACTCGGTTGCTATGCTGTACGCGCCCTTAGTTACCATGTTTCCCGTCATGCCTCGCTTTAGGAAATTTAGTTAAAGCTTAACGACATTTCGTACCAGAATAACGTTCAACTGAGATTGTCTCATCTTTCACCACCAACCAAACCTCTGCCTTCATTCATATTTACGGATACCCGACTGGTTACGTCGTAGCTAGCATAGATAAAGGCTAGCGGCTAACGTTAGCTTCTCCGTGTCCGAGCTTTATCTGCTTGCAGCTGCCGATTGATGACATGCATATTTAAAAATAAGGCAAGTCTTTGAACCGCTGTTGTGACACTTGGGAAACAATACAGGCTTAGTTTTGAATGTTGTTTAAATTCGCAGGAAAACAACAATGCTAACTTTATGGCCAACCTACAAGTAGTAGTACGCCGTCGGCTGCTGAGGGGATGAGCCTGTGTCTAATGTTGCATTTTAAATGGTGTTTCAGGTGCGCGGAAGCAAATAAAAGTCTCAAGTTCGCGAATGATTAACGATGGATAAAGAACAACAAAGCTTCGTGATCTTCAACGCTTCCAAAAAGGAGCTGTTCGGCATCAACAATGGCTGCAAGTCCATGCAGAAGAGACTGAGGGCGCAGTGGAAGATTCAGAGGTAAGAACACTAAACTGGCTGTGCTTAGCTTGTTCCTCCGCGTTCTACAGCGACCCTAACAACCAACCATACTTTTGAGACGAATTCCCATCTCTGTAGTTATTTAACATGCATGCAATCTCTCCCAAAACACTGATCTTAACTGTAGGTGAAAAGTGGCCACAATATTTAAAAAAATAAAAACCTTTGACCATCATTGTTTTCTGTAGATGTAGCTAACAGGGAGTTGCATCCAAACAGTAATTCGATGTATTGTTTTGTTTGAAGCCAACGCATTTTCACAGCATCCCATGATTCTGATGCGTCGTAATAAATCTGAATACCATCAGTCAAGGAATACATTTCTACCTAAAAACACAACTAGTTTTCAAAATACTGCATGTAATATCCTCATCAATAGTGGTTGCCTGGATGCATCGCTTTGAGTTACAATGACCTCGTTTATCTGGAGTGGTGGAAATTACGGAGAGACCAGAAAAGATCCAAATGTCATGACTGTAGAGCTGCTTCTGTTTTTACTGACTCGTCTTTCATGCTTGTATTGATTTAAGAAATTTCACTGAAAGTAGAAACACATTTTATCTCTTTTAGTACGAAGGACGAACTGTCTGTAGAAAAGCTGAAAGGCGTCAAGCTTTGGATAACTGCTGGTCCAAGGGAGAAGTTCACAGCATCAGAGGTCACTTAGCCATACATTGAATATTACAGCGTTTCACAACAGAGTGATTTTATATGAAGGCTTTGGGAAGCAGAAGGAAGTGCTTTTTGATCTCATTTCTCCCCTTGTGTCACAGCTGGAGGTTCTGAAGCACTACCTGGATGGAGGAGGAAATATGCTGGTCATGCTTGGAGAGGGCGGAGAAATGAAATACGAGACAAACATCAACTTTCTTCTTGAGGAGTTTGGAATAATGGTCAACAATGGTGTGCGCTGAAATCTAACGCTGCGGCCAGTGTAAGAGTCCGCATCAGATGTTTGTAACAATCTGGCGAATGTTTTCTGTTGCCACTTCACTGCTGCAGACGCTGTTGTCAGGAACGTGTACTACAAATACTTCCATCCCAAGGAGGCTCTGGTTTCTAACGGCGTGTTAAACCGGTGAACTGCCAGATTCATGTTCTCTTTTCGCGTTTTTTGCCGAGATACTTCGAATTCTCACCCCGCTCTCCGTCTCGTTCAGAGAGATCAGCCGAGCAGCCGGGAAAGTGATATCAGGAGTGATTGAAGATGAATCTGTTGGAAACAATGCACAGTAAATACCTTTACAACTCTGTTTTGCTGAGATCACTGTTCGCTTTCTCGCTCGGATGAAGTTGATACGATGTGTCGGGGTTTCTGCAGGGCTCTCACGTTCGTGTATCCGTACGGAGCCACGCTGAGTGTGATGAAACCTGCTGTGGCTGTTCTCTCAACTGGTTCTGTCTGCTTCCCGCTCAACAGGCCCGTCCTGGCCTTCTACCATGGGAAGGCCAGTGGATTTTATTGTTTTCCTACGTATTGTACCTACCTTAATAATAATAACAATTATAAAATATATGCTAAAAATGTGTGTGTGTGTGGGGGGGTTTCACACAGGAGTCTGGCAAACTGGCTGTTTTGGGTTCCTGCCACATGTTCAGTGATCAGTATGTAGACAAGGAGGAGAACAATAAAATCATGGTGAGTGGACAGTATTTTTTAAATATCAACAAGTATGCTTTCTAGATAGGAATATGGATATAAATGTATAATTCTGACATACCATTTTGTGTTGAATATTGAAATAGCAATAAAACTAATGATATTAATAGTAAGTGTTCATAAATCTTCTGTTTTTTAGGCATATAGCTGCAGGTAAACCCCAACAACATGAATACTGCTCTTAAAAAAGGAGTCTAAAAGCCAAAATACTACTTTAGGACACCAAATACAGAAGCGCAACACATTTTTTTATTACAAAACTGCACACAATTACAGCATTTAATCAGATGTTATTGTTTTTTGGATACTTACTCATGCTCTTATTCAAGTAATAATTGCACATATACCTTCAGTAGGGATGCAACTATGTAAAATTGCAGCTGATATCGATACAAAGTTTTAATATGGTATGGCTGGTACCCAGTATTCACGAGTATTACTAAGATCTTACATATATCCATAGTGCTTTAACATCATTAAATAAATGACCACTCCACTGACATTTTCTTGTCTCAATCATTAAACTCCACAATCCACCACAGCATTACTATCACTGGCACATGCAAGCAGTTACCACGAGACCAGCCCCTTATGCTCCGCCTCCCAAAACAGAAAAGAATATTGGTTATTAATGTCGGCCTGTGTTTACATATCTGATCAATACGGAAATAAAAAAAAAAGCAAAACATTGGAAGTTGACGATCCTTTGAAGCTTTGAGACATCATCAACTGGAAAGTATCACTAAAAGCTCATAAAAATCGTCTCTGGTTTTGTTTTTTACATAAAAAGTTTCTTTATTAAAATACCAGAGAGAATACAGAAGCCTTTTTTGGAGCAGAAAGTAGTGCTCACTCTCCCACAATTGCTGCACAGCACGAGTTAGTCAGCTAAAATTAATCTTCCACTTTCTTCTCTCAGTGAGAAAAAAGACACAATTTGGATCTTTAGAAATGATAGTGATGATAAATAATAATCAGGCTCCTCAAGCAGAACCCTGAACTTAAAATGTATACTTTTCTCCTAATAGTTTAAATTCAAGAATTGTTATCAAAGGGAAATAACTAGTATTTCCCTGATTATTGTCATCCAAGTATCTTTAAGTAGTTTTTTAAGGAAGATATCCTTCCGGCGGCTGCAAAAAACAACAAAAAAACATCCAAATATTTAAGGCCTCAAAAAGCTTCGCCAATGTGAGGGGAGTAATTTTAGAAAACTCTAAAATAATCTATAAAGTTCATAGATTCTAAAAAAAAACTTAAAGTACATACATTGCAACCAAAAGGCATTTTTACCTACTTGTTTTAGGTGTTCTCTCTATAATTATAATTTGTTTGCCAATGTTACAGATGACATTAGTGAAAACTATATGGTTGTATTTTCACCTAAGACATTTCTATAATAATAATAATATATTACGGCAGATACAGAATACCGATCTCAGACCCGTGCTGTTTGTTTGCTTCATCTCATTCCAGGATGTTGTGCTTCAGTGGCTCATGTCTGAAAACATTCAGCTGAATCAGATCGACGCAGAAGATCCAGAGGTGAGTAGATCGGACCTTCCTGAGCGATCGCCACCAAATATCGCCGTTCGCTCTCCTCTTCCTGCTTGACACCTCCTTTTTTGCCTAGATTGCGGATTACACGATGCAGCCGGACACGGGGTGCCTGTCAGAGCAGCTACGCGTTTGTTTACAGGAGGGAGATGAGATCCGTCGGGATTTCACCTCCCTCTTCGACGTGTCTTTGTTCAACTTATCCACCGACAGTTTACCGCAAGTAATAAGGTATGTGCACAACGCTTTTCATCACACCTGTTGTTTTATTTTCCTAAAAACTAAAACCAGGTTTTTTTTCTTTGCAGTGCTTTCAAGCAGCTCCGTGTGAAACATGAGCCGCTCCAGCTCATCTCGCCACAGTTTGAAACACCGCTGCCTCAGCTTCAACCTGCTGTGAGCTTGGATTTTACTCACTAAATAGGAACATCTCGGTCCGACGACGACGTCTCGATTCACTAACGAATCTTTTCTGTCCCTTTAAGGTTTTTCCACCTGCCTTAAAAGAACTGCCTCCTCCTATGCTTGACCTGTTTGATCTGGATGAAACGTTCTCCTCAGAGAAAGTGCGCCTCGCCCAACTAACCAATAAATGTAAGAAGATTACCGAATTATTATCTGGATCATTTAAGACATCTTCCTATTTAGGTGGCAGCTAGAAAATGATGTGCAGTATCGTTACTTTTAATCTGTTCCAATTATGAAACAAGAGAATTTCAGTGTTGCAAAATCTGTGTATTTGGGCCTCTAAAATCTAGAGGGATGCAGAACTACAACATACAAGACAACAGTTTTGTACAAAATTTTTGCTTTATTAATCAAATACATTTTTTTTTCCCGTGTACTCCCAAACTAAATTAGAGTAAACAATTATCGTAATACTCAGAGACGACTACGGTATATTTTAACAGTTAAAGGGTAGTTTTATCCATTCATTCTGTCTCAACAGGCCCTTTAAGACACTATCTTGATGTGGCCTTCAATAAAAAGGAGTTTGACACTTGATGTAGGTCATAAAACGATATTTTAACCTTTAATAAATGTTGCAGAGATCCATTCAATCCATCATCTGAAAATGGAAAGTGTGAGATCCCTGCAAAGTCATAGCAGTCCAAGTGACAGACAGGGGAAGGAAACCTAAATCAGTAGTCTACAAGTCTGGATTAAAAATCAGTTGAAAGTTTTTTTTCCGCTCAAACACTTGAAGGTGGTTATCTAGTCAGATGAGATCAAAATGAAGCTTTTTAGGTTACATACAAAATATCTGTGTTTGAAAAGCTAAATGCTTGTTAACCTGAGCAACTCTAAATCTGGAGCTGGACTGAATTTATGTTTGATAATGCTCCTTTGCAGATCCAATGGACTTTGGTGGGAGGGAACGGTAAAGAGCCAATAGTACATCTTATTTTATTTTATCTAAAAAGCACCACATCCTTTTAGACTTTGTAAGCTGAAATTTTTCTGTGAGAAAACTGTTCTAATCCAAAATTGGTTTAGGTTTTAGAGATCATGTTGAGTCAGGACAAAAACAGGAAAGTAAATTCAATCATAAGGCAGTGGTCTGGAGCCGTTACGGTTTGGACCTTTTGCAGTTGCTTCTAACATCCGGACAATATTTTAAATATAGATATTAAAGCATGCAACGCTTTTAGCTCCCCCATGAACAATTGACCGTTCACACCAGAATACAAGCATTAGTGATACATCCATCCATTTCCAAACCGCCTATCCTTGTGGGATTGCGGCCGTATTAGTGATATAGTTTAGTCTAATTGCTGTTTTAGATTTGAAACTGTGCTTGTTTTCTATAATTTACAACTTCCCACATAAGAAAATGTAGAATCTCTCTGTGCCAAATGTGTTCTTTAAGCACTTAAGGACAATACAGACCCATTTCCTGAAGAAGACACTTAAAGAAATAAAGGTTGGCTTCTTTCTAAGAAGTTAAAAATTTTTGGATCTAAATAGGTTATTTCAATAGAATTTTAAAGGCGACAAATCCCCCGCCCTTCAAATCAATCTACATATATTGAGACTCACCTGACTAAAATGAAACAACCAATAGATACAGGAAACTAAGACCATCTTGTAGATTCAGTTTCTCATGAACTGCTAAGAGAGACATACTCTCATTTGCCTCTTTTCCTATTAAACCAGGCAACGATGACGATCTTGAGTTTTATGTACGCAAATGTGGTGAAATCCTGGGCGTGACGCCAAAGTTGGACAAAGAGCAGAGGGACGCCAAACACATCTTGGAATACGTTTTCCTTCAGGTTGTGGGATTCAAGAAGCTCAACCAGGTCAGCCGGGGTTGATCCCAGTGTCCTAGAACCATTTACCGACACTAGGGATATTTAAAATTCAACACCTGATGTTTTGTCTTACAGGAACATGACGCCGACCCAGAGACACAATTCACTCCAATCTGATGGGAGACACGATCATGTTAGAACTTTCCCCTCGAAGTTTCTATGTAAACCACATGCGGACTAAGACTTTAAAAACACCAGCAAATGTTTTGTACGGCATTTTATTTAATGGAAAGAATTACAAATAAATGCATTTACTTTATTAGATTTATAAAGACAAAAAATGATTTTAAAATCTGCTTCATTTGGCCCATATGGAGTCATCAATCGTCAAAGTTTCCCCTTCCATCCAGTTTGATCCCCAGTCAGCTTGTATTTCTGCTGCTGTCCTATAATCAGGGAGAGATTTCGGCTTGTGAATGTTGCTGCTGCTGGGGTTTTGGGCTCCAAGTTTGCTCCTGGATGCTGGACTCCATGAGGAACCTGGGGCTGTTGCTGTCCGACTTGATCAGGGAGACATCCCACGAGATCTGCGAGGCCGTGAGGTCACAGTACGACCGGTCGAAACCCACGCTGTTCTTGGGCTTCTTAAGGAGCAGCTGAGGGGTGGAGAACTTCCCCTGAGGAGGGATGGTGAAGTTGCAGTTGTCCTCCCCCTGCAGGTTGGAACCACAGGGCGAAAACCCACCAGGAGAAATGGCATCCGATGAGAGGCAGAGGGAAGCCAGGATGGACGGCCTGCCGTCGAACCCGTCAGCGTTATTGAAAGGCTTCGATGACGACAGTTGCTCCAAAGACAAAGCTGATAACAAACTCTGCTCTCCGAAGAACCTCCTGTCCAACTCCGACAGCGAGGAGCACTCAAAGCTTTTCAGATCTAGAAAGGGAAACATTTGAAATAAAACTTCAACCTAATGTGATGTAAATTAGGCGGCTTTCATAAACATTGACCTTACCTTTAAAGACAAAATCTTTCTCCATTGTGTCTGTGGGACGGAAAGTTCCACTGCAGGCAGGATTTAGCCCCTACTGCAGCTGATGGTTAATTGAAGCAGCTGGAGTCTGAGCAGGTCATCAGTCTAGTCAGGAGGGGGAGGGGCTTTTATAACCTTAATGATTCCAAAAACATTGTTAAAAACTTTAATGTTTAAAGTTGTTTGACCTTCCTCTATTCAGCCAGTCACCAATTTTGTTTTAATATCTTCATTATTATGAACTGGACAGCACCAATAATTAATGTCTATCTCAATATATAAAGAAATTTGGCATAAAAGATTGTGAAATGTGAAAGATTTACTGGCCTTACAATAACTAAAATTATGACAAAATTCCCAAATCCTCTAAATGGGAATAATTACATTTACAGAGATTATTGATAATATATATGCCTTACCATGAGTTTATAGGCAAAAATAAATAAATAAATCATTTTAAAGTTGAAAATTGTGGCTACTGCAAAACTGGTGGAAACAACTAAGGAATAGTTTTCTGAGTATGTAGAAATTCAGACCTTATGGAGATTATTTCACAACGTTTGCCATGAATGTAGTTTTCTTCTGTGTTCAAAAAGGGGACTTTCTAGTCATTAGTTTAATTATTGCAACAGAGTTTTACACATGATTTCTTATTGGATTCTCTCTAAAATGAGCTGCACCTCTTTAGAATGTGTCTGGGAAAGATTGTGCTGAAAATAGGAGAGTTTCATATATTAACTGATATTTAGGAGTTAATTAAATATTATTAGATTCACTTTATTATTATTATTATTATTCTTGATAGAACCTCTTTCTGGGTTTTACGGTTTTATACTTTCGGAGAAATGTTTGCCTTGTATTTGTAAATATGTAGTGTAAACATTTTTACAAAAACCACAAAAAGGAAACTAAGCAGCCCTTGAATTTCCCTCTGGGATCAATAAAGTATCCATCTATCTATTATTCTGAAGGTTCGGACGCATTTCTCTTATGATTTCCCTGTTCCTGTTCGAGTTTCTGCGCACGTCCACTGCGCAGGCACGTCACAGCTCTGGCAGCTTCGGAAAGAAGGGCGCGAGATAGAAACTGCAGAGCGCGATAGAACGTTCGTTCCTCCGCAGCTGGTCGTATCCAGGCTGCGCAATTCAGCTCCGGCTTCCAACCTTTCGCGCCGCCGCTGGTTTTTACTCTAAAATATCAATAAAGCGGTTAAATTGTCCATTTATCCTCTTTATATTTGTACATGACGGTCGGAGACGGCAGGGGGAATCACTGGCTGACCGCCCCGTAAACAGGAAAACAGAGGAAAATGTCCTGGTGGTCGCGCGGGTAAGAGTCGGGTCTCTGCCGTCTGCGTTGCTCTGGAGGTTTTATTAGTCGCTTAAAGAAGTTTGTTTTTCAACCGAAGTCCTTAAAACCCCATTTTCCGCGGTTTAAAGGAGTTTTGTGAAGCAAAATGTGCATTTTCTGAGCTGTGACTCATACCTGCCGCCCTTTTCCGTGAGCCGCGAACACAGACTGGGCCTTTATTTGCCAACTTTCTCTACCTAAACATCGGATGTTAGATAAATTAATGCGACTATCCCAATAGTTTTTAAATCCACTTACTCGTGTAACTTTGAAGACTCCAATCAGCAGCTGAAACTAACGGCTAAGCTCGCTTCCCTGACTTGTCTGTCATCCATGTTTTTGTTTGGTTTCCAGTGAGGATGGAGAGGAGGCCATGAACCAGGACACTGATTCTGATGTGGCCGAGCAGAGGGATGGAGGGAGAGGGAAGGTCAAGTGGACACAAGAGGAGGTGATTGTCCCAGATTTGCTCTGATTTGTGCATTGTGTCTAATCGAGCCGACAAGCCTAAACATGTCTGTGTGTGCAGGACGACAAGCTGAAAGTGGGGGTTCAGAAACTGGGAGCGAACGACTGGAAGGAAATAGCCACCTACATCCCAGTGAGTGACCCTTCCGATAATTCGCTTCATCAGTTTTATTGTAACATGGTTGAACGCTTGGGTGTAACGTGGAACGTCCGCCCTCTGTTACAGACTCACACAGAGCAGCAGTGTCAGCACCGCTGGTTTAAGGTCCTCGATCCAGAGCTGGTCAAAGGTCCCTGGACCAAAGAGGAGGACGAGAAGGTGGGGAGGACTTTAGTGCTGGCTCCGACATAGAGTCTTTACAGTGCCTTGACCAATCAATAATTCACGATTACAAGCACAAACTTTGATGGGGTTTCATCAGAACTTTCAGTGATATTCTGTATTTCGCACAAAGCATTTAAAAGGAAATACACACATCCTGGGAATTAACCGCCCTTTTCTGCAGTTACAACTAGTGAAGCACCTTTTTACAGTTTTCTATCAAATCGCTCATCTTTAAACAGCCTGATTCTGACTTTGGCCAATACAGTTTTATTTTTGATTTAGTTTTGGCTGTGTATCATTTAGCAACAGTGGTTTAAGTATCCTTTAACCTGGAGGACTATAAATACCTTGAGGTTCATCTGGAATGGTAACAGTACAGTTTTCTACAATAAGGGACAGAGCAGACAGGACTTCTTGAAGAAGCTTTGGCCCTTTTAAGGTTTCCAGCAAGATGCTGCATATCTGCATCTCTTCTGCCATCATCTATTGAGGCAGCAACATCAGAGCCAGGTACTTAAAGAGGATCAACAACCTGAGAAAGATGGCTGGTTCTGTATTGGGGTCAGCTGTGAAACCTCTGGGGATAAAGGTGCCAATAGGGATTCATCCAGCGATGAAGACAATTCTGGACAGCCCTGATCATCATCTCTGTGAGACTGTTGTTTAACACTGCAGAAAGTTCTCCTTGTTGTCTCCAGACTGGGGCAGATGCTCCATCTAGACCTGCTCCATACTGGTTTAAACAACATGCCGGAGGCAGTTCTGGGGTTCTTTTCGATATTCTTGCTGGTGCGTCTGGATCGTGGCCCCTCATATCACATTTATGAAGTAGATTTTTGAGAGTATTTTTAAAGAAGTAGAATGATATAAATGTCAATGGCTTTAAAAAAAAGCCTAACTGGGGTCAAACAAATCAAACAAAAGGACCCCATAGACAAAAATGTTTCTTGTAATCATTCCTATACGGTAGTTTCTTTGCTATTTTGATCTCATTTGTATCTGCTATAAATCCTATTTTCAAAAGGGCAAACGATATTATTTAATGATCAATATGACTTACAGTGTGATTATCATGTGTTCCTTTTATGATTTTTTTTTTGTCTAGTAATTTTTATTGAGGCTTTTGAGTTTAACTTAATATATTTTGGTGTGGTTTAAAGGAATATGAAAAATCTGAAGTTTAATAAACAAACAAAAACGTTCTCACCGCAGGTCATAGAGCTCGTGAATCTCTACGGCAACAAACAGTGGGCACTGGTGGCCAAGAATCTGAAGGGCAGGCTGGGTAAGCAGTGCAGAGAGCGCTGGCACAACCACCTCAACCCCGACGTCAAGAAGTCATCGTGGACAGCCGAGGAGGACCTCGTCATCTACAGGGCCCACAGCCTGCTGGGAAACCGCTGGGCCGAGATTGCCAAGCTGCTACCTGGCAGGTTGGCAGACTCCCATAACTTTGGAAAAGCCTCGTTGGGAGAAATTCGATTATTGCAAGCAAAGAACATGTTTCAAAAGGTTGAAATAATAATTATAAAAACTGGAGTAAATGTATGTTCCGCCATTGCTTATTCATTACTATAAAGGTTGTTTCTTTTCTTGCATTTCAAGTCATGAAACCTGTTCTTTGCTTGCAATAATATCGGAGTGAATTTCTGTACCTTGTGCACGAGGATCTGATTTCAGGACTTCTGTTGACAGGACAGACAACGCTGTAAAGAATCACTGGAACTCCACCATCAAGCGCAAGCTGGAGATGGGCTTCTATGCCCGGGAGGTGTTCAGACCCAACGAGCAGGAAGAGCTGATGGCACGCCTGAATAATGAAATGCAGGTAGCTTATCCTGATCCCATGCGATGCTCTGAAATCCGTGCAGCTGTGTTGTGTGTCTCGTGTGATCCGAAGATACTGCCTTTCATCTCTCAGGGGCCCGGCGGCTCTCAGGAGGCTTCAAACAAGGAAACTGAGGCGAACTCGCAACTATCAGTAAGTATATACTACATTTAACTTACTGTCACATCAGGGCTGTTTGTAACATGAAAAATATCTACACCTAGTGTACTTATACAGACTGTTGCCGAAGAACCACAACCTCCTTTTGATGCGGTTGGTAGTAGCACCACATTTCGTTTTCAGTCATGTGAGCCTTTTTGCCGTATGCCTTCATCGTCTAGAGATGAAACTGCAATCCCAACTCAAGCTGAATTACATTCTGGTTGAAGAAATTATAATTTTCCAATCCTTGTGCACACGTTATCAGATGACATGATGTCCATCAGTCCAGTGGGTTTGCCAGCTGTTGAGAGTGCTGTTCTCATAGGGATGTGGTTGAAAACAAGCTGAACAAATGTTGAGATGTCGTCATTGGGGGAACATGCCATTCCAACAGAGTGCTTATCTGGAGGAATACAATTTACTTTTTTCCCAAAGCACAAAAAAAAGAGTGGAAAATATTCAAACATGGCTGAACATATAAGTAGTTGAATCAAGCAGTGATTCAAATGCAACTACCTTGTGTTTGTTTTCATAAAGGGAACTACAAGTAAGCCTTCCCTTTTGGTCATGGTTACATGATATACTAACTATCTGGGTCCAAGGCAATTAAACATGTGCTGTCACTACAAAATATGTTTTTACTGGGTATAGTTTCCCGACAACGAAGTACCTATTTCATATTAACATCAAATAAACATGTTTCAGGTTTTCACAAGCTTGTTTATGTGCTATTAAGTAATACCTCGCACGCTCTTGCTTGTGCGAAACGCATCCAACACATCTTTTCCTCTGACACCCGAACTTGCCTTTGTGCTAAACATTTGGGCTTTAACGTGGATTTTCCCCTGTGGTTTCCTGCAAATCTTTTCTTACTTTGCCTTAATGTTGACAAAACGGCTGTATACAACATCTCAGGTAACGTTTTGACGGGAGCTTTCCATCGGCCCTTTTCTTTTTCTCCTGTCCAACATTGGATCGCTGGGCAACACTGTCCAGCTCATTGGAGATCCCAAGGCTTTCCCAGGCTGTATTGGATATAGTTTCCTTTTCCAGGTGTGATTTCGACTCTTCTCTACATGTCAATCAACTGACTGTTTTTAATCCTCTATATCCATGGCTGCGGCCAGCCTCCTCAGATGGGAAGCTTACTTTAGCCACTTTGGGATCTGGTTACCCTCTACACTCAAGATCTTTATGTCATGTAAGCAGAATGTAGACCGACCTGTCAAACCAGAGCTTTACTTTGTGGTTAAGCACTTTGTGCAGGCGAGGTGATCTGCCTGTCTTCATCTTACCAGCACTCACTAAAAAGACCTAAAATTAAAACTGATTAAAAAAAAGTATATATATTACCAGCAAATAGAATTTCATGGTTTTATAGATTGCACTTTTGGAAAATAAACATAAAGAACAACAGGTGCACCCCTTTGGTTTCCAAAGTTCAGAGTGATGTCAGCCGCCAAGTCTTGCATCAAAAAGTAGAAAGTAAATCATCAGACACAGTGGTTTTCATGCTCCCAACTCTGTGGAAAGAGCGCTAGGATGCGATCTTCCTGTTACAGTGGGACTCCGCAGCTACGCTTCCATTATGACATGAAGGAGAACGTTTTGCATAGAGGAACTTTATCGATTATAAAGGGGTTTGAAATCAGTTCAGCAAAGCAGAACTTTCTAAACATTCTGAACTTTGCATTAAATAAATTAAATATTGCTTTATATTAATAGACTATAAATCTTAGGCATATTTAAAGCTGGCCATGATATTGTTTCTCACGTCTTCATGCTTTTGTGTTTTTAGATCTTTTGACAGCCATTGGATTTGTTTTATTTTGAAGCAATTTTGGAACTTTTGAAATCGATTCTTAATTTGACTAAATAAAATCCCTTCATTTGTAAATGGATTTTTAAGATGCATCCCTATCAAATCTGACCAAAATTTAAAGGCTTGTGATTAGGTAAATACTCCAACAGAACTAAGGCCTCTGCTATAAAACAGCAGTTAACGTTATTTTTTCACCAATTACAGGAACCACCAGCTGCTGCCGCCGTATTTCCCAGTGAACCAGAACCGTCCGATGCCGCTTCCTCGCCGAAGGACACTTCGAGCGCCAAGGCCGAAAGGGAAGCCAGCGAGGAAGCGAATGGTACCAACTGGGTGGTGGACAGCTCCGGGTTTCTCTCCCCCAACGGCCCCGCGCTAAAGGAGGTGCTGGACATGGTGGATGGGGTAACTATCTGCACCACACGCATACGTTGGTATGAGATGCACGGAGCGTGATTCATCTTTTTTTTTTCCTCCTTCTGTGTGGAGGACCTGGACATCTGGTGTAACCTGGCGGCGTTTGACCTGCAGCAGGAAAGCCCCAGCCCTGAGCGGCACCAGTTTCGCTTGGAGGGCAGCGCCCTGCAGGAGCTGAGCAAAGGCAGCAAGGGAGAACTCATCCCCATCTCTCCCGGGGGGATCAGCCCGCCTTCCATATTGACCCGCCGCAGCAGGAGACGCATAACCTTGTCTCCGGACAGCGGCAACTCTATGACCCCAAAGAACACCCCTGTCAAGATCCTGCCCTTTTCTCCATCTCAGGTTAGACCATGAGATGCATGATATATTAATTAACATCGATGATGCTCTATGTTGGTCTATTTTAACATGTTGTTTCCATAAGTGAAATTGGGCCGATCTTAACAACGGATGTTTTATTTATATCTTGTTGCTGTTTCGAGTGGGAGGGAGCTGATTATTTGGTAATAGTTTGATCATAGGACAGAGAAAATGTTGCAGCAGGATTGTGGGCCTGTGGTGGGTTTTTTTTATGTCAGAATGGTTGCGAAATTTAAAAGAATTCACTGAAATAAAAATTTGCGGCAATACCGATATCAGATAAACATACAATCGTGGCCAATAAGCTGTAATTATCAATATTATGTATATTCCCTGTCCTTGTGACAAAAAGGTAAATTATCCTGCTGCTAGTATTAAGATCCCACACTCCTGTGTTGATCCCCACCCACCCAAAAAAGCATAGAAATGGAAGAAAAAAACAACAGTTACAAATCCAGTTCCAGAGTGTTAAAACGTATGATGCCGATATGTCCTGCAACCCAAAAGACATAAATCGTAATACATCGGGCTTAGCAGCAACAGTAATGTCTGATCATTGGTACTGGCCCATAAATTCATATTGGTGCATCCGTAATTGTGTTTGAAATTAATTGGAGTTGTAGCTGAAATTCAAATGAAACTTTATTGGTACACCTCAGTAGTTACAGAAAATTGCAGTTTGCAACTGTAATCAGGAGAAAACGACATGCTGATTCATTTTGGTCTAGTTTCTGTCTATAGCATCACCAGCCGACTGAGTCCGAATCGTTGATTTTAGTTCACTTATTTCTGTTGCAAGAAATGATCTACGACCACACTACTGCAAAAATAATAACTATCTCAACTTGTGGTTGTGAAAGCTGGCCGACATTTCTACGTCCACCCTGTTATCATGACATTCTGAAAGCTTAAATGGCTAAAAGTGGCTCAACGCACCTCAAAAACCTTCGGCCTCCCTCTAATCTGCTACATCGCCGATATTTTTTAATGCACCTGTAGCCTGAACGGTCACGTTGCATTTTAGCTGATTTTTGGGTCACCAACGTAAGACATGTCTCGTAAGTCTGCACTAGGATAATCCAGATGTGGTAAATCTGGACGTAAACGATGTCTGAAACAAGTAGTGCCCAGTTTGGCTCCCTTGTTTCTTAGCTTCCTTCATCTTGTTCTGATCTCATGACGATGATGCGGTCGGCTGGCGTTGTTCAACAGTTTAACAACGCGCCCAAACTACAGTGTTGTCACTCTGACGCTGTGCCTCTAAGGTCCACGCCGTCCATTTTCATTCGCCAGATGGTTTCTCTGGGCGCCCTGATTGGTAGCCGTGTGGCTGAGACGCAGTTTCGGTCCGTACCTACAGCTCACCGTTTGTTGTTTCAGTTCCTGAACCTGTGGACGAAGCAGGACTCTCACGACCTGGAAAACCCCTCCCTGACGTCCACGCCAGTGTGCAGTCAGAAGGTGATCGTAACCACGCCGCTGCAGCGGGACAAGACCCCCCTCACGCAGAAGGAGAACTCAGTGTGAGTAAAGTGTCCATCAGCTCGAGACTCGCGTTTTTCCCCCCAGAGATCAGTGGGAAGGATTTAGCTCCCCCTTGAATACCTTCTGCTTTCCTTCAGGTTCGTCACACCCAACCACAAATCAGAGCTGAGCACAACTCCGCGAACGCCGACACCGTTCAAAAACGCCATGGAGAAGTACGGCCCGCTGCAGCCTCTGGTGAGCAACGCTCTAAATTTCCACAGGGCAGCTTTTACCATTTTTTAAATTTTTCTTTTAAACTTCTCATTATTATCCTGTTTCGCTTTCTCAGCCTCAGACTCCAAACCTTGAAGACGACATCAACGAGGTCATCCTGAGGGACGCAGGAATCAACTTGGTCGTCGTCCAGGCAACGCCGCCCGAGCTGAGGCACAAGACAATGGTAGAATTCAACTTTGATAATTAGGCTTTGATAGAATGTTAAAACATCCAATCAAAAGCAGACAACCTCACAAGCCTTTAGGATAAAACACAAACTACGATAAACTGGTATTTGGGAAAAACTTTGCAGCATCTAAAGTCTGGGACTTGGAGTTCTGTTGAACTTTCCTTGATGATGATGATGTCTCTTTCAAAAACCAACAAGGAACCATTTTTGATTATGGATACAATATAAAGGTTAATTTTGAAGGTTTTCCTGTTAGCTCTTGATTTAGCTATTTATTTTTGTACGCTTATTAAATTGTTTGCGACTCTAGGTGAGTTTTTTATGTTGGCCGCAGGCTTAAAACTGCCTCTTTAAAAGAATATAAGGTCCGCTGAACTGTTGTAACACTTTCTAATTTATCTTTTTCAAGTCGCTGTATAACGTTAAACTAACTTACTGTAAACAAGCAACTACCAGTGTTTAAGATGTATGGCCGTCGTTGCCTTCTTCATGTCTCACAGAACCAGTTCTGCCATCCATCAAGCAGCTCGTCTTCCAGTGATTCCAGCGGCTCATTTACAGTTCTTTATAGAATGTACTAAACTGTTGACTTGTACTCTTTAGTTTCCAGTCATAGTGGTGTCACCTCTGCGCTATTAAATTCATTTCAAAATATGTCGCCTTACTTATTTTACTAGCATTGGATATTAATGGTTAACACCTCTCTGGTTTTTATTTGCACGAAATAGAAAAGGAGCCACATCACTGCAAAGAAATTTGCTCAGCACCACTGACAAAGCTGCTCAGTGTTTTAGACTCAAGTCTTTTGTTCATGTTTCACACCAGCATCGGCCTCCCATGAAGAAAGTACGGAAGTCGCTGGCTCTCGACGTCCTGGACTGCCAGGTGACGCCGACGTCCAAACGCAAATCCAGCAAAGCCGAAGCCAAACGCACCATCAAGGTAAAGCAGGAATGAATCAAGGGACAGTTTGCACGTAGACCCAGCGGAGCTTTTAACCTCTGTTCTTTCTATCCGTCCTTCTCGGTCGCAGGAGGAACCCGTCACAGTCTGTCTCAACTCCTCTGAGTTTTGCAGCAAGAGGCATGAAAACATATTAGACCAGGGTTTCCTGCTTGGACCAAATGACACGACCATATTTCTAGGTGCGACGCCTCCGGCACCTGTAAGTTTGTTCACTTTTAAATGGAGTCAAAACAAATGAGGATTATTTTTCTCCTACTAATACTTGACACTAATCGTTTGCAGATGTCAAAAGAATGGAAGAAGGTCGTTTGCGGGCAAACTAAAGACCAGCTCATAATGACGGAGAAAGCGAGACGCTACCTGCGCTCTCTGAAGAACCATCGTCCGGGCCGGGCTCGGATTCTGTCCTGAGAACCGTCTAAAGACCAAACCAGGCATGGACCGTGAGAACGACTCATGCTCAAGTGGTGCTTTACTCGTTAATATTGTTGGACAATAACAATGATTGTAAAAAAAATAATGAGTTATGGTTAAGCTATCAGTGTGAAGTTTTTACATTGCATAATGTATCTGAAACGTAACACTCGGGTAGCATCTTCATGTCTAGTCACTGTATGGAGTACGTGTAGATGTCAGTGGTTAGTTGGGGAATCATGCGTTTTCATGAATGCTACCTACTATATTAGAAAGGAGAGAAATTGGTTCAGCCTGGTAAGTTTTATGCAAGAGTAATAAAGTGGAGAACGTCACTGAGCACTGCTATAAAGGTTTGACTTGTTAGTAGGCACTCTTTGTAAATATATTTAGTCTAATGTGTGCTACTCTGACAAGTCATGAGTCGCAATAAAAACTGTTGTTCGTTCGGCTGCTGTTTTGCTCTTTTACGCTTCCTGTGAGGTTCAAGAAAACCTGCCTTGGTTGATATAGTCCTAAAGGACCTGACATGATTTAAAAACACTTTTTTTAAGGAGCCTACATATATGTAATTCATATCACCTGTTTAGAAGATAAAGAGACGTGTGTACTCAAGAGGTAAGTTCTTAAAAGCATTTGCTGCTTATCCAAATCGAGAGGAGCCAGTTGTGGGTCAAGTATCTGGATTTTTCCAGAATTCTGCCCTGACGAGGTTTCCCTTTGACCAGGAGGAGACCCAGGAAACACTGGAGGCACTACGTTTATGGGTTCTCATTGGGGCACCATTGGGTTTCCCGGGATTCCATACTGGACAGAGTGGCAGAGGCGAGGACTGGGCTTCTGCATCCTGAACCTGGATTAGGCCGAAGATAATAGAGTCAAACTCAAAGCTTCAATCACTCCAATTATTTTGTATAAAGTTGGAAATGAAACGCTTGAATGCGACTCCATTTCTCAGTGGAGGGCTCTGTCTTCTACACTGATTGAGTTCCCTTATATAAGATTTATACCATAGCATACAATTTAATACAACTTTAATAATTACAGTGTGAAATTAAATACTCTCCGATGCCCCCCCCCACCTCCTATTTTCCTCTTCCAGGGTTTTTTGTGGTTTTTCTACTGTATAACAGAAATTTCAGATTAATAAGTGTCATCATAAAACATGTAAAAAAACTGTTAAGAATACTGTAAAATAAATAATTTGGTCAAAGGGTATGAATACCAAATATAAGTATGTTTTTAACGCTTAAAGAAAACTATGCAGATCACACGGAATACATTGCGCGCACTGGTGCTTTTATTTTGAAAGCCTGTTCCAGCGCCGGAAGTCATCCCCAAACTGACAGGTTTGTTGCTGAGACACCGGAAGCAATCGTAGGTTTTTTGGTGACGCTGCATTAGACTGCAAGACATGGTCCGGTTCGGTGAGTGTATCCAGACCATTAATGTTAAACGTATTTGTCTTTTTTTTCCCATTTAGTTATTTAATAAATGATTATTTAGACTTAACAGTAAGATGGAAATGAATCACGGTGCACGCGCTGCAACGCTTCCTGTCGAGGTTAGCCTGTTCGCCTTCTAGCTAACCCTTTAGCCGGCTGCTGAGCGAGCCTTTTCACATCGAATGAATGAATGAAAAGATATTTATTACGTTTCTTTGTAAAGTTTATGCAGCCAGTCTAGCCCGCGTGTTTCTTAACTTCGGCTGTTTGTCCGCAGAGCTCTTCGGGTTGCTCCTCTTCAGCCTGCTTCTGGCTGGAGCTCCGGCGCTCTCACCGTCTCACCATCTCTCCCTGGCTGATGTGGCCCGGCTGCAGAACCTCCTCAGTCAACCGTTCGCCGACCTGGAGTCCGCATACTACTCTGTGGTTGGACTCAGCAAGCTCGGAGCAGCTGTTCCGGATCCTGCAGTGAGCGACGGCGGGCGGATTCTGGCTCCAACGTGATCTGAATGATAATTCAGTTCAGACGTGTCGTCCTAACTCGTCTGTTCTTTATGATTGTGCTTTGCAGGAAGTTTGTCAGTTCCTGAAATCCCAGCTGGATCCCAGTAGTGTTGATTCCCTGTTCTTCGCTGCTGAAACCAGCAGGGCCATTTCAGGCTGTGAGGTATGAACCTGTTACCTTAGTAGATCATTCACATAAAGAAAAGTACATGTTAAATTTCATTTTTAAGGAAAAATCTAAACCGCATGTTTATGTACCAAACACATGTTGCTTCTCTGTCCTTGTGGGGACTTTCCATTCACTTCTCAGGAGTTTTTATAGCCTAAACCTAACTCAATTACACTATAGTCATACATCTAACCTCTAACCCAAAAACAGCACCTCTCCAACTGGGGGCCTCAATTTTGGTCCACAGAAACGCACAGGTCCCTAAAGGGCAGCACTACGTGTCTTTTGTTTCATAATAAAAATTTTTTTACTAGTTTATATTCTTTGCTTTTTCACTTGAAGTTAGGCTGTTGGGTTTTTCTCTTTTGTAACAAAAACAATTAAGAACTACAGTGTCCTAAGCTGCTGTAGGTGCCTACATAAAACAAAATGTGTTAGGCCGTGTTTACACAAGGTAGACAAAGAATGAAAAACGACTTGATTATACAGATTCAATATTTTACAGTTAAACTGACTTGGTAAAGACATGAGGCCGAGGCATGAAGATGGGGCAAACTGGCCATGAAAAACAGGGTGGCAGCACTGAGCAACTGATTTCACTTGCAAATAAGTAAATAAATATCAGGATAGTTCTCTCTAGCCCCCCACCCCCCCTTCACGGAAGAATCGAAAAAGAAACAAAAGAAATGCCGGTGATCATGCCAGAGAAAGCATGTGAAATTAGCTCTGAGGACTGTGGGATGCAGGCAGCGTATTTTCTAGTAGTTCAGTTAATTGTCTGCCTAGGCCAGTGTTCAGCAACCTTGCCTGTTTCAAGAGACGCTTTCCTGCCGACTCCTGTAAAATAAACTATAGGTGCAAAAAAAAGATATGCACTAAATTAAATTTGTTTTTTTGTTGATCAAGCAGAGTCTTAGTGGTCATCTTATTGTGCTTTAAAACAGATACGTTGCAGCGATTAATTGTATTTTCACTTAAGAAAGACCAGTTTAGCTCTGTTATCTGAAAATGATATCAAGCTAGTCTGCCTCAGTGACTGGTTGAAGGGATGGTGGGTTCAATACAGAAGTACGGTTTTTATTCATTTGAAGTGCAGAAAAAAAGTCTCCAGACCTGTGATTCACTGACACTGGTATGAAAGATTGATGTTCCTCTTAGGCTTAATGAAAAATCTGGATACTATAACCGGAAATAAAATGGCTTTTGCACAGATGTGAGCAGAATTGAACTGTATGTGAAATTTTTTTTTCTAGCGTGAGTTAGATTTACCCAGACTGCCTTTCAGTGAATGCAGTAAAAGTAATGATGGCTCTTCTTATTAGATCCCTTTATCCAACGAAACCAGAGACATCCTGCTAGCAGCCATCAGCGAGGACTCCTCAATGTCTCAGATCCACCGGGCAGTGGGTGCTCTCAGCTCCCTTGGACTACCGCTTGCTTCCCAGGAAGTGGTCGGCGCCCTCACAGCACGCATCAACAAGGAGGACAATGTCATGGCGTAAGGGTTGTGCTGATACAAAACACGGTTTTGCAGCTCCCGCTCTTTGAGCTTTGTCATTTACGGTTAATATTTCTGGACAGCATCATCTCCGCTCTGCAAACCGCGTCCCGCCTTTCCCAGCAGGCAGAACTGGGAGGAATCCTGGAGGAGATCGAGGTGATTTTCTTTTTTTTAGCCTCCACTAGGTGGTGCCGTGTCACTGCTCTGGAATAGGGTATAATAGTTCTTCTGCTTCAGGATCTGACGGCTCGTTTGGACGACCTGGGTGGAATCTACCTACAGTTTGAAGAGGGACTTGAGGCGACCGCCCTGTTTGTGGCTGCAGCTTATAGGCTGTCGGATCACGTAGACATGGAGCCCCCTCTCAAAGAGGTAAGGTTTCTTTGTAGTGTCGGGAATCAGGGGTGTAGTCTACATTTTTGTTGTGGGTAAACGGTGATTACAAAAGTACTCGGGTTAGTGAAATATAAATGTAAATGAACAACAAACCTTTTAAAACAGTTATATAAAAACATAATGCGATATTTTTAAAATGGTATGGATGTGAAACGTGTTATTTGGAATTGTAGATGTAGTAAGAATAAAATTTCATTCAAACCCTCGAGCGGCTGCGACTGTGGTCTGTTAAACCTCTCTGCATCCTCAGCCAATCGTAAAGGAGCAGCTGAATGATAAACCAATCACAGAACAGTGAGCTCAGACAATAGCTGTGAGTCTCAGATGGAACAGACTGAAAGGGGAGCAGTGACGAGGTTGAGCTCGCCGTTATAAGTGAATGCAACAAACATGCGTTGTGTTGAATTGGCCGTTTTAAGTACCGCGCAGACAGCACCCCTGGTTGAAACCGCTTTTGCCTAAAAGCCATGAAAACATACTGTTGTCTTCACAGGACCAGGTCATCCAGCTGGTTAACTCTATCTTCAGTAAGAAGTCCTGGGACTCTCTGTCTGAGGCCTTCAGTGTGGCGAGTGCCGCCAACGCTCTGTCCAACAACCGCTTCCATGTCCCCGTCGTCGTCAGCGCTCAGGGACCAGCCACAGTGTCTCACAACCAGCCGACCCTGCAGGTACCGTCCGAGCAATGCCTCTGGTGCTGAACTGCACCGGCCCCTCCGTGATTTATTACTAAACACCAAATGTGATGACTCTTTTTCTCAGCTCCTCGTCACTGATGTCATGTCTCAGCCTCTGGCTTCGGCCAAGGTCCTGGTGGAGTCTGCATACGCAGTGGCCTCCAAGAGCGCCGTTCTCAAGCAAGAACCTTTCACTCTTAATGAGTATGTTGCATAGACAACATTGGCATCACAGTAGTAGTTTTACAAGAAGGCTGCTTAAGGAACTTTGATCTGAATGCAAGTGAAGTTACGTTTACACAGTAGGCAAATGTGACCCATATCCGACCTTACCATGGCAGTCAGGACCCAGTTCCTGCTTTGTTTTAGATTCCTTTCACTTCCCTATGGGAATCTAAGTCTGTTAAATATCTGATTGTACTAAAAGCGTCTGAAGTCAGAAATGTATCGCATTTTATGAAGTTTTTAAGCCATTTAGGTGAGACATGGGTCATCATTTTCTATTAACAGGACAGAAATATCAGTTGCGGTGTTTTGATAAATTTGACGTTTTCTACTTGGTGCCCGTGGTATACAAATAGTGGTGAGGGCTTTTTGATAATCGAAAAGACTGAGGCAAAACTAGAAATATGATTTAATCAAAACAGGGATCTACCTTAATAACGTTTGGATCTCATATCGGTGCGGGCAACTTATCACATTTTGTCTTGTTCTTTTCTTTTGTTTTTAGCGGCGTCTTTGAACTGAACTTCATGTCCAGCCAGCCAGCCAGCGGATATTACCAGTTCACTATTGGTGTGGCGGGGGACAGCCGACTGGTGGCCAATCAAGTTGAGGTACGCTCAGTTTCACCACGAGGTCTCTGTTCAATCCTGGGCATGTTTAGGTAACCTAGAAGAAACAGTTTTTTTATGGAGGCTTCTTCCTCGGTTGTTTAACCACTTGGTAATGGAGCAACTTTACATAAATCCATGTTTAGTTAACAAGTTGATTACTTAATTGGATACTAATAAATAATCGTCATATTTAACAGGAATATACAAACCAACTTCACATGTTGACTCATAACTCATCTACCTCATAAAATGTCCACTAAGGTGCCTTAATGTTTCAGTGTTGGCAGACCTATCAGTGCTGTCTCAGCTTCTTCTTGTTTCTTTTTGAATGAAACCAGAAGCATCTTTGTAATAAAACCTGCAACAGGGATGCTATATTGTTACAAAAAACCTTTTTGGGACAAAATCACCTGCAAACAGTGATTGATGTTCAAAAACCAACACAACACCTGAAGCTCTAACTCGGCCAAGAATGATGACTTAATACAATATTTTACTGAATCAAAGTTACATGGATTCCAGATCAATCATTAAAACATTTACCAAGAACCAGGAACCTCACCACTGAGGGTTGATTAGATGTTTATGCATATTTAAATGTGAAATGGTATTTCCAAGATCCTTGGATCTAAAGCAACCAACGCATGACATACTGTGTAATACTGATTAGTAAAAGAACAAATCTCTTGCGCCACTGAGATGGATGAGGACAACGGATTACATGAAGATAATTACACAATTTTTCTCTTAGAGAATGACAAACCTTTGAACTAGACTGATTTAGGAGATAAACGTGAACACACAAACATGCTCAGTGTATTCACACAGAACAAAAACTCTGAATAATAAGAACAATTAGATATAATTATATGATTCATTTTGATACAGTTTATTTTAGGAACTGTTAAAAGCAAATTGCCTATTTTAAAATCTTGTATATATAAAGACTTTCAACATGTTCTGTATTCATATGAAATGAATGCTTTTTATTTTTGGTGTTTATTAAAATAATGGTCAATGAAGGTATTAGAACTGTAATATGGTTATTAAAAGCTGGGGCTGCAAAACGATTTATTTTTTTAATGGTAATGTGAGTCCTGAGGTGTATGGAGAGCCAAAAGGGACAAAAATAATCGAATAAATACAGTTATATGCATTTTAAATTATGTATTAATTGAATGTCCATTCTTCAGCTATAAATTCATTTAAAATTCATACAACTCATTCCCTCTAAATATGTTTTAAAAGAAAAGAATGAAATGTGTTGTTTTAGGATCCACAGGCTGAAAAGTTAAAGCACATGAAAAATAAAGTTGAATAATTGTGACATCATTACAGAAATGCACCTATTAGTCTTTTTTTTTCAGTCAATATTAGATTTTAGTTATATTTCAAGTTTAAGTTTAACCGATTGTTGTTGTTTTTTGGTTTTGTTCACATTTAACACCATGTCCTGTTCTGCTCAGTGATTGGTCCATTCCAAGTTAATGTTTAAAAACAGTTTACCTTTTAAAAAAGCATATCCAATACAAAAAAACTTTTTCTTACAGCCAAAACATTTACCCCTGTAAAAAAAAAAAACTGCATTCTCACTTTAATTGTAGTAAAAACAAATTTTGCACACTTTGCCCTCTAAAAAACTCAAGAAATAAAGTCTAAGTATAACTTCGGCCGCTTGACTGAGTGGAGTGTCGTGCTGCGTGTTTTAGTGTCTGCTTGGATCGCAGTGCATTAGCATATCTAGTCAGAGAATACAAACATGAGTCACAGCACCTCTGGATAGAGCAAGAAAAATCTGATCCAGTCCGTCCTTGCATGCATTGTTGTTACAACACAGAGTAACGTGAAAGTATAAGGAGGGAGTATGTTATTTCTGCAATCAGAATTCTGAATATCATGGTCTGGATTATAATTTCCCCCCATTTAGTCAGATATCACACTACAACAACATCAGATCTTGCCAACTACTTCTGTCCAGTTTCTAGTCCAAACATCTTAGTACAATGTAATCAAGACAAAGTCAATTTAAAACTTTCACATGAGAAACTTAAGTCAGTTTTGTCCTGTTTCAAGTGTATTTAGAGATTTGCAGTAAAAACTGGACAAAAATACCTGATAGTATGAACTTTTTCGCTGTTCTGTTTTTACCCAGAACCTGGTCGTCACTCTTTTGGTGCCACCCCAGTTTGTTTTTTTTAAACCTACTTCACTGAGGTTACAGACTTATGGAGTTAGGCTGAAAATAGCATTTAAAAAAAGATGCTCTTTTAACATATAGGGACTAAACTGATATTTGTTGTTTTATTATAAACCGTTGACATGCAGCTGAAAGTGAAGGTTTCCACTGAGGTAGCCGTTACCAACATGGACCTCTCCGTGGTGGACAAGGATCAAAGCATCGGCACCAAGACCACCAGGTCAGAGGTCACGGCATGCATCTGGAGCTGACGCTTGGCGGGCCCTAAAAGCCAAAACATTTAACGCTGCCCAATTTGTCAACTGCTCTGGTAACACAGGGTGCCGTATCCCTCCAAGGCAAAGACCTCCTTCACAGCGGACAGCCACCAGAATTTCGCCATGTCCTTCCAGCTGGTGGACGTCAACAGCGAGCAGGAGCTCACCCCTCATCAGGTCTGCGGTTACACGCCACATTGTTGTCTCTGTTGTTATAATTACCACGAGACCAAGCTCCTCACTGCTGTCCGTTTGTCCCCGTCAGACATTTGTCCGGCTGCACAACCAGAAAACTGGCCAGGAGGTCGTGTTTGTCGCCGAACCGGACAGCAAGAATCTTTACAAGTTTGAGTTGGACATGGCTGAACGGAAATCCGAATTTGATTCCATGTCTGGAACGTATTCTCTCTACCTCATGGTTGGAGACGCAACCTTGGATAATCCCATTCTGTGGAATGTGGTCAGTATCCAATCAGGATTTTTTTATTTTTGGTAAATTGAGGTTTGTCATATCTAGAGTGTTGCTAAAACTAACTTTTACTCTCTTCAACAGGCCGATGTTGTCCTGAGGTTTGCAGATGAGGAGGCTCCAGTCGCCGCTCAGCCGAAGACCCTTTATGTACCCAGACCAGAGATTCAGGTAACGCCATCTTCTCTTCATGCATTGTTAAATGGATCACGATGAAAAAAGATTGCATGGCGGGTTGTCCCAATCTGATATCGATATCATGTATCATTTCTACATTAGCAAAAACATCTATGGGAATATATCTGTGTTTAAAACCTCTGATAGAATCACTGTGTTCCCTGCACCATTTTCTATCCTGCATGCAGAGTCCTGCTTGATCGCAGCAGCGTCTGTTAACAATGCAGCAAGTTCCTCATGGAGTATCAGAGGCTGGGAAGTTTAATAGGAACAAGAATAATAATCGAACTCTCACGTTCTGCAGTATTGATTTCAAAACCTGTGGTGCATTCAAGAGATGCCAGAAAAAAATAACAAATTAATATTGTAAAGCATTTGAAACTTGTAATGAAAACTATATGGGCTTTCTAATATTATTGAATAATAAATGGTTGAATTTTTCCTCATACCTGTCGTTAACTATTCTTTCAGTAATATCCCTTGTTTAAGCCAAACATTCCACACTACAGTAAAGTTAAAAAAACAGAAATGTGGGTATCGTATGGGGAGGGCAAAGGTTTTATCAGGACACTCATGCTGTCGAGTCTGTGAAGTTAAACCTGCTTGTTTTTGTCCAGCATCTTTTCAGGGAGCCAGAAAAGAAGCCTCCCACTGTGGTTTCTAATACCTTCACGGCTCTCGTCCTGTCCCCCCTCCTGCTTCTGCTCATTCTGGTAATATTGGGAAATATGTTTAAAGGGTTTTTTAGTCTTTTGTATTTCAGGAGCCCATTTAGAAGCACCACTCACTGAGCATTTGTTACTTTTATACACAAATGCAGGGCCATGGTCAATGGGACTGTCCAGTGTGAATATGCCTGTTTTACTTTAAAACTACAATACTGCAGGCTTATTTCTTTTTTGTCTGCCGAGTGGGCTGTTGTTGCTGCTAATCGTCACATATTGTTAGCGATAAATCATTCATTCAGCTCCTTTTGTTTGCCGCTTTGACTGGAGCCAGTGAAAAACGATGTGATTGTTAGAATTTTCCCTCTCTTGTCTAGTGGTTCAAACTCGGAGCCAACATCTCCAACTTGAGCTTCTCTCCAAGCACGATCCTGTTCCACCTGGGACATGCAGGTAAGCTCCAATAGTTGGTTTACATGTACAATTGTCATCGATCATAGTATAAAAATCATGAAATATGATGCAGAGTGCCTTCCAAAAGAATTTATGCCTCTAAACTCTAAATCAAGAGTATTTTAAGAGGATATTGTTTGATAAAACGCATCTGCACTTCTGCTGTCAGGAATTTAGGTAATTTAAAACTAGACAAATTAATGTTGCTGTGAAATTTAGTTTTTCGTACTAATTGCCACAGTCACGTTTCCAAACCCAAGACCTTGAAAATGCGAATCGTGCTTCTGTCTCTTGGTTGGATTTTTGTCCCACCTTCTGTGTTGAATTAAAAAAAATTATTTCTGCATTGCCAACAAAAAAACAAACGTGTATCTAATGTTCTAGCTTCTTGTCATTGATTGATTTCAAGTCTTAATTGCTTATATTTTAAATTTCAACAGACTTGGCCAATAAAACAATGTTAGGGACTTTGTTAGGGAATTGAGGTAACCCAAAATCCATGCTTCCATCTTCTGGTTTGGAGTGAATTAAATCTGACTATCTAACAGAAGCATGCAGTGCAAATGCAATAACCCTGAAGCCTTGACAAAGCTAAAACCCACTAGAGAAATAAATTAATCAGTTAGAACGATAATAATTACTGGATAACTTCTTGGCATGTCAACGTAAAAGGGGGTAAATACAAAAGTTTGCTTTTATGTTAAAGTTCAAGCTGTATGAATAGTTTTTAAAGGCACTGTATGAAAACTGCTCTCTTCATTCCCTTTGTCTATTCCTTCACCTCGGCGCCGCTATGTCTTACAAAACCTAAACTCATCATGTGTCTGTGAACGCTGTCGTTCCAGCCTTGCTCGGTCTGATGTACGTCTACTGGACCAACCTGAACATGTTTCAAACCCTGAAGTACCTGGCGATCATCGGCGGCGTGACCTTTCTCGCCGGGAACCGCATGCTGGCCCAGAAAGCTGTGAAGAGGTACGTATGCTGACCGGCCCGGCCGGTTCCCAGAGAAAGCAAGAGACACCCCCCCCCCCCCAGCCAGCTCCTATCTGATGACGAAGACTCGGCTGCTTTGGACCTCTTTGTAATTCTGAGCTGCAAACCTGAGGGAAAAGAGGCTTTTCTGTGTCTGTAGCGGGTCTTAATGGGGCTTCAAAGGATAATTTCAATCCAAAGGTCTCTGCCAGAGAAAGAGCTCATAAAAAGGAGAGCATAGCAACAGCGTGACGATCAGAGTGGGCAATTTTTTCCCCATCAGTATGTAGAGCTCTTCATGGAGCGGAGTGAGCAATTTGTAGCCTGTGTCACTGCCTGAAGAAGTCACTTTGTAATTGGTCACTTTCATATGAGCCTGTTCAGCCCATGTAGGCCAGCAGGACGTTGCAGTGACTGATTTCCGCAACATCGGATGTTTTCCGTCTGCCTCCTTGACGCCACTCTGTCTTTTTAACCCCTCTGTCCGCACCTTGCTGTCTGTTTACTCCTCTTCCAGGATTGCTGCAGAGCAGAGTAGTAGGTTGGCAAAGTATAGGAGTCTCCGCTAGAGCCCCACTTTTGTAACACGAGAGTCGCTTCTGCTGCCGGGCTGAAGTAAGGGCATCTTCTCGGACTGCATCCACACTGCATTTCCATAATGTCTGGCAGTGTGCATGGCTGTGTGGTACCCCCCCTCCCAGTTTGCCTCTTCATTCATCCCATCATGTCCATTGCAACCAAAGCCGTAGCAGTAACGTAGTCGTCCTTCCGTTGTGATTTACCACCGTGGTTCTGGTTGTATCTCTAACTTTGACACATTGTGTGTTCTGCAAAGCAGCCCGGCATTGTCATCATTACATGTCTAATAACCTGTAAGGTGCGCACCAAATTGCATGATCTGTCTCACTTCTTTAGAGGAATCATAGCCTGCATTAACACAGCAGGCAAATTAAAAACCCAATTTTTTATGTTTGGCCCTCATTTATATCAATATTCGACTTTTCAATGACTGTGTGAACGACCCAGTTCCGATCTTCTCAGCCCCAAATGAAATCTAAATTGAATCTAAAACCGTCATGTCGCATTTTATTACATTTTTTTTTCGTTAAAGCGAGACATGCGGCATAAATCTGGACCTAAACGATGGCTGTAGCAAGTTTTGATGTCTTTTGTTTTTTCCTTCAGCTGCCTACAGCTTAGGATCTTGCAACAATACGATCGTTTCCCAGTGCACAAAAACTTTAAATGTGATGCAACACGCTGGCTTTCACTACTACTGTTAAGTCTACTACTGTGATGAAGTCTACGGTGGGTCGCCTAATGGGGGTCGAATTTAATTAGAAGTATGACCCCCCCCCCCCCAAAAAAAAATAATGAATAAATTAGATACTGCTAAATTCAGGCATCAAGCCCTGCAGTGTGAACGTAGCCATAAAAATCTTCGAAAGGTCCAGTATGAGTAATAATTGTTTTTTGTTTTTTTTCCACAGGATGGATAAAAAATAAATAAAGGAAGAAACTGACAGTGGTCATTTTTTTTTTTTATTTGCAACAAAATCTTGACTATGGAAAAAATAAATGGCGAAGATGTTCAAGAATCCAGACAACGGTTTAAAAATGCAGTACGGCCGTGTTGCCAAACAGAAGGGACGGAGACAAGACCTCGTCTCTGGAGAAACTGGACAAAGCTACTGATCATTGCACTTCCCTTTCCTCTCAGCTTCTTTGTTTGTCCAACACGGTTTTTCAGTGAATTTTATTTGGGGTTTCTGGATGAAATTTGGGGTTGTCCTATTTTCTTTTTTTTTTTTTTTTTTTTTGGTACATTCCTGTTTGTTGATGCTCAGTGACCTTTTCACCCCAGAAAGGAGCTTCTTCTTCTTCTCCTTCTTCCATAAATAGTCAACCGTTGGAATTTGCACTGACACCTGGATTAACATTCGCCATGCTAACGTCTTTGACTGCGTTACTCTATTTTCTACCCAAAATGCTCCCATAAAAATCTGTTGACGATAAAATGTGGGTGGTTTCGCAATGTTTTTGTAAGGAAGATGAAAAAATAAAGACGCTGAGGTGAATTTCTACTTATGTCTGTTTTTTTTATTCTTTATTTTTATGACGTGGAAACAAAGTAAATGGCTCTGAATGATCTCTTGTTTTTTTGTTGTTAAATTTTCGTATATGAAAATTGTTTTTTTAATTGGGTTCTAAAAGCTTTCTAGTACTTCGTCAATAATTGGAAAATAAATTATTAAGATATTGGATCGTGTTCTATATGTAATTTTATTTAGTTTAATTGTTTTAGATGTTTTTTTGCATAGAAAAAAGCAAACAAAAAACAGAATAAAAAAGTAATCTTTAACCTTCTTTTTAGATCTTTTCATAAATTCACGTTAACCGATTGTAAAAAGAAAATTGCAGCATTGGGTAAAATAATTCAGATTTTCTCTTAAATAAGGTATCTGTTTCCAATTTTAGGTGTCATAAACTTCATTAAAAATAGGTTTATGTTACCAGAACAACAAGGTCATTCTGTCAAGGTCACAAAACAGATGATAATGTATCTGCGAGAGAGACGGGACTCTTTCCGCATCTGTCCCTTTAACTGAAGGAAATATCTTTAACGTTTTCAGTTTGGATAAAAGCAATAATTGTTGGTCCTTAAACTCTGGAAGTACAATGAACACGACTTTGGGTTTTTGGCCACAGGTTGTCTAGAAAGCTCCCTCCTACCTGTAAAAGCTTTTTTTTTTCAGTTCTAATATAACTTTACTCCTACGATTACACATTATAGATTTTTGCTATTCGTCTTTTAAATTGTCCCAAAAGAAGTTTGCTTTCCTTTGCAGCGTGAGAAGGATCTCTCTCTGTAAAACAAGAAATAAAAACTAAATGGGGATCACAAATAATTTAATATTTAAATTTTATTGATATTTTTTACCGTTCTTCTCCTTGCGTCTTATGATGCTACATGTATTTGTTCTATATGTTCCGTAACACAAATAAGAGTCTTTATGTGTTTCTTCTGTATTTTGCTTATATTTATTAGTTTTTTTAACTTATTTATTAAGACATTTCCAGTGTAGACTGCAGATATAATAGTTTTACATAACAAAACATTTATGGCCGTCTTTAGTAAAGTAGCAAAAAGCCACAATCGTCCCACTTATGCTGCAAAAGTCGTTTAAGTGGATAATTAACTGTGTTCAAAGTGACACCGTAATGAAGGTCAATCCATGAGTTTATTCATTTCGGGGAAAATAAAAGGTATCAAACCAGAGTTCCTCAGGTGCTTCACAGTAATAGTTGTGATGACTTCCTCTCAGAATATCAGAATAAAGCAATTTTTTTCAGACATTTACAGAAGACCACCTTAGTCTTCTCGGCTGAAATTATTTAAACGCGTTAACATGGAAACCCAGAACAATATGGAAGTTAACAAAAAAATACTCCAGTGATTATATCCCGGGAGTACAGTTATCTGTAAGTCCTCATAGTTAGAAGGGGTTTAAAGATTTTAAGCTTTACTCACTTTTTTTTTCTTATCAGCATGTTTTCAGATTAAAGGAAAATCTAACTCATCGCTTGGTTTTTGCTAAACTGCTGCAAAAGTTTACAAATAACCAGCGATGACCAGAGGTCGCATTACTGAGCTCACCATCATCGACTGTATCTCTCTATTAGAGGTTCTGTGGTACGTCTGGAATATCAGCGGAGCTCCAACGCACTATTACAGGATGATGGTGAATTCTAATAGTGTTGTGTAAGAGCAGGGTTTAAAATCATCAGTTAGTAAAGGCTGTTATCAGTAGCAGGAAAGTAGCTGACATCCTCATGTCTAGCAGAAAGTAGTTTATGTCTTTAAATCTTAAAAATCCATGATTCAGGATTAGCAACTTGGGAGGCTTTCCAAGAAATGATTGTTCAGCCAAAAAACAAAAAACAAAAACAAAACAACAACATTGAAATAAATTAGATTCTTTGATATACCTATTAGAAAAAAAACATTAAACATTATCAATGAACTAACAAAAATAGGCTTCTGTAGACTATGGCCTCTGAAGTATCATGGATCCTAAACTTTAATCACTAGAGTTATATTTCTTGGTCTTCTCAGTCGGGTGACCTTGAATGCTATGCAGAAGTACGTTTTATCTACTTTAGTGCCTGAAGTCTTGTCTGAATTCCTGTACTTTGACTGGTCCGTTCATGGCCTTGATACTTTTCCCTCTCAATCATTCTGTTGTAGATTTGTCGCTGTGTTTGGGATAATAAAACTGCTAATGACGGTGTTTGATCATCTTGAATGAACGGCCTCACAGGTGTTCACGTTCAGCTCGGTGATCAGAGCTTGACCGGGTTCACTCTCTACGGTCGGTATTCTGTGTTCCACCTTGCTTTGTGAAAACCAGGTACATGCACATTCACACCAGACAGTCTTTTTTTAGGTCTAGTAAATCCCTGAGACTTTCTTCGGGTTAATATGATTCTGCTTTGCAGACCCATGTCAAGCTTCAAAATAACACATTCCTTTTATTGTCTTGTTCCTTTAATTAAAACTTGTCTTTTTGAACATGCTTACACTGACCTTTAAGAGTTTGAGATTCCATCTTCTCCACCCATGTAATTTAATGTATATGTGCGGAGAAGACTAAAGTATTTCATTTTTCAATTTTACTTTTTGAATAGCAAATGCAGTGTGACATCAGTCTTTTTTTAAACTCTTGGGGCTATATTTACAAAAAACCACCTAATAAACACTTGATGGTTTGTTTCTTTATTACTTTTCTAATCCTATTTCTTACCAGCATCAAGGCTTTAAAAGTTATGACTCATTTCCACTGAGCAGTACATTACAGGTGGGTGTGGGACAGTACACTGTCTTAGGGTCCGACATATTCCGGAGAGCATTTGTCCCACCAGCTGGACCATCACTGGGGGACTAGAGTGTATTAAATGAGTTTAAAAGCAGAAATTAAGAACACAGAAAAAAATTTTATTAAATAAAAAGAGCAAGTAAATAGTCCTAGCTATTAAATAACCTAAAAAGAACTGGCTTTAAACGTTATCAGAGTTGAGGCCTGTCTCACTTCTTCAGGTTGACTGTTTCAGGTTTTAGGACCATGTTTGGTCCGGACTCTGCTGCGACGACAAACATGAGGCACTAGCATGTCCCAGGCTTTTAACCATCAGGGACATATTTGTCTCCCCCAATCGATGTGAGACGCCAGTAGCTCCATCTTAACTGCGGCATACAACTATAGGGTGCCAATGGAACGGTGCGTACAAGTCGGCTGTATGGATTAATTTTTCAATGAAAACAGAGATGATTGCATATCAAACCACAGTAAAACATGCCGTACCACCTAGTGGAAACAAGGCGTTAGTGACACAGTCAGAAAATCAAAAATGCCAAAGGCAGCATCAGCTTCTTTGGTCCCAAACATATCATTGACGAAACCTTTGGACCTGATGATACCAATTTTGTCTCTTATGGATCAAATAGGTTTTATGTAGGCTGAGTTAAATACTGATGACTTTATTCTATGCTGCATTAAAACGGTTTCTGATTTGGGAGTGAAAGTTCTTCTTTGTCTTCAGGTAGTGGCATTGTCCTGATTTTGATTTCAGTTTTTTAAAATCTGCTAAACGATCAATCAAAACCGCTTTTAAAGTTACTTTTATTGTATGACATCTTGTCATATCTGATCCTACTGTAGGGAAACCAGAGTAATAGTTTAAGTGTATAATGTTTGTTAGTAAGCTTTTTGAGTAATATTGATCCTTTAAAGTCTGACAGATCTAATTCCAGTTGACTTTAAGGTGGTTTCGTTAAATCGGTTTGCACATTAAATGAAATTCTTTGTAGAAATTGTATTCACATGATACTTCAAGAGTAGGACCGAACTGAAAAGGACCCGGAAATCTCTTGTAACTCAAAGTGGTTTGAGGAAAAAAAAGGTGACGTAATAGAGGCTAATTTAACTATATCAACCTAAAAAGAAGTGAGCTGTGCACCGGAAATAGGAACTGAAGACTACTAAAAATATGCTTTTAAGCTATTCTTCTATGTTTCACAAAACATTTGTTCTTGATCTTATTTCTTAATTTCATGCTCTCATATTGTTAGTTTTTATGGTTCTTTCTTAATCTTAATGCAAAGCACTTTGAATTGTCTTGTACATAAAATGTGCTGGACAAATAAATTAGCCTTGCATTGTTGGTAGTGCATTTAACGCAGGAGCTTTAATTTCAACGATTACCAATACCTTGATCAGAACCCTAGTTCATATTTGGTATTGGTTTCGGTCAACTTTAGCTGTTGGCTAATAAATAAATGAAGGCTCATTGACCTGAGTACAAATAAAGGAGTCTCTGTTACGGCAACAATTTCCTTATTTATATATACCTTACAATGTATTTACAGGGAAAAATGTAAGAAAATATTGCAATTTTATTTCTATTAACAAACTGAAATACAGAAAAGTGGGTAATTTCTTTAGTTCCAGCATACTTTTATAATTTTTTAATGAAGGTCATAAATGCCCAGAGAAATCCTCATAGAATGAAATAAAATATTACCTTTTGTTTAGTTCACATCGTTCACATTCCACGTGACAAAATATTATTATTTCAATTGTTTAGTCTTTTACTGATTCATGCTCATGCAAAACCATGAACCACTGTGGCTCTAAATTACTTTTCAATTATGGGCACAGCAAAGAAAAAAAAAAAAAACCTACACAGTCCATGTTGAAGGCTGAGCGAAGGCACAGTGATGATGTGAGCTGTGGGTGTGACCACCAGAATCAGGTTCAGTATAAACTGACCATGGATGCAGAGAGGGAACAAACAGCAGTGCTCCTGTCTCTTTAGTCCAGTTTTTCCTGGCAGCAACGGACGATGAGAGTGGAAGGCACTGAGTAGAGGCTCAGCAGGGACGCTCAGAATCTGCTCTAAAACTAGGTAACTCAAACAACACGCACAGACACCGCACAAGTATTTAACATGCACATAACTAGATAGTGAGAAATTGCTTTGTTGAGTTCTTTTATTTTACATCACAGTAAACATGTCGTAACTTTTTTCTTTGTTTTTTTTAGCTGTGTGATGACGCCGATTGTGGGAAACTGTGATTTCTGCACTTTTTTTTTTTCTAATGTAATTTCCAGTCCTGTCATTTCTTCTGCTGGTTCAGTGTTCTCCACGACTGGCTGCGATGATGGAGAAAGCTGCTGTGCTGCTGCTCTTCTGTTGCTTGGCCATGTCTTTGTCAGGCTCCCCACTCTACCCATCCATAAGGTATGTTTCACAATCCAGAACTCCCCTTTATGTGTCGTTCATTGCTGCTGATGTAGGTTACTGTAAGGATGATGTGTTTCAAAATCTCTCCAACAATTTTATTAAGGTGCTCTTCTTGGTAGAAAGTACAAATACAAAACATTAAGAATTGAATTAGTACATTTTACAACTGATTTTATGTCAATATTTCTGAATAGGAAAAAATTTAAGTTTAAAAGCTATAATAAACTTACACAAAAAAAAACTACATTTAGAAAAAATATTAATATATGCTGTTTTGGAAATTTAATATTTTTATTAAAAAAAAATACCTTCTTTTGTAATTAGGCCAAACATTATTAATAATGTAGGTATGTATCTGTTGCCCTTATTTATAGATGGGTTGAGTAATTTGTATTTTATTTAATTAAAAGTAACACAGGGATTAGGAATGTAAAGTCAATACAAAGTCCTTATATGGTAGAAATACAAAATCTTTGTGTGTGGCCATGTATTTGTTACATTGTGGGGACAATTTTCTAACAAATACTATGTTTGTGAAAACCAAGTGCTACTGATGGAGACCTAAGCCGGGTTCCCCTGTCATTAGGTGAGTGACTATAGTGTGACTTGAGTTTGGGTTAGATTTAGGGTTAGGCATGTGCTGGTAATGGTCAGATGTAACATTTCGGTTAGGGATATGGTATTGAAATTCATGATAAATAAATGGACGTCAATGGAATGTCAAAAAATTGTGTTTAGTGCATCTTCTCTACAAATCACACAAAAGGTTCAGCAGAACAAATCAACAAAGATCTATTTGCACATCAGCAGTGAAAAGTTTAAGATAATGTATGAATTTGGGATTCATTTTTTTAGTAAAACAAGCTTTCTTTTTATTAAATAAAATTATTCACCGTAGGTATCCAAACATTTTTTTACTCAAGTAAGAGTAGGAATCCTAAAAGAATAATACAAATATTCTGTTATAGGAAATCTACTCTCAAAAGTTTTTGTAATTTTTCCAAAACTTATTCATGTAAATCAATCATCAATCTTTCTGAAAACAACATACCCCCAGTCTGGAGTGAGACATCCATGAAGGTCAATGACTGACAACACCAACAGAACTACATTATCTGCAAAAGCGAAGACCAGACCCTAAAGCTCAAGATACACTGCTTAAATTTGACTGCTGACGCTCCAGTTCAATTTTCTTTGTCTGACACCAAGAACCTGACAAGAGGGTCTTGACGGATTGGCCAACTTGCGCAATCCAGTAGTCATATGAGAATATGCAGGTCATCTAGTAGACAAAATACATTGCCTGCTGCTTCACGAACAAAACTTCCAATACTTCTGAACTCACAGCAAGTCATTATAAATTATGTGCGATGGAACGCATTTGCACCAACTGCAAGTATTAAGAATAGCACAATAGTTCTGTACAGTATGATCCATCAGTTCATGTCGCAATTTGACCATGTTAGTATTTTCCCCACAGCGGATGTGGTTTAATTCGTCACTGTTTCACCTCTTTCGGATTGGTTCATCTTGATCGGATGGTCAGAGGTGAAGTCTGAGAAAGTCGCACATGGTCTGCAATGTTCTATTCACTTCAACGCGTTCTATCTGCTTCACATAGAATCCAACATGATTTTTCATTGGATTTTATGCCAGATTGGATGGGACGAGTTTTGGCCTTAAGGTTCCATAACAAGAGATCTTTCTTTACAAGACCACAGGCTGATATCCTTGTCAATGATCCTCAAAGACTGGTCTGTTGGAGAAGTCAGCTCTTGCAGACGACACACTCATACTTCATGATCCCTACATCCTCTGTTGAGAGTTGGATTTTACAAGGCGGTGATAACCTAGTAGCTTCATTCCTCGTTTCGTACAGGTTTCTAAGACGTAAGAGTTAGATGTAATGATTGCAAAGTCAACTATCTACTTTCTGCCCCTGGTAAAACACTTAAAATCAACCTTGTGTTCAAACATGGTCTTCATCGTGGAACCCTTTGCCTACAGTAACAAAGAAGTGAATACCTTTACTTCAGGGAGATCATACCAACCTAAATCCCTTTTGTTCCCATTATGGCATTGAAATTCCCCACATGCAACAAAGAATACTTAGAAGGTGTACCTATCTTCTCATTTGATTGGTATAACTTCAACTTTGATGCTCTCAGCTAGGTGTTGTAAGTATGCCACATTTGTTTTTAGCATAAACACTGAAACCAAATTAGCTGAGTCTGGAAACAAATAAAAGATTTTGCTCCAGCATAGAGTCTCCAACACAGAAACACGTAAAAGGAAGGTTGTGTACAATGAGAAACAGCGATTTAGTGAAGTAATATGTACCATTACATTTTATTAGAAATGTTTATACCAACAATATGTTCACAAACTAAAATGCTTTAAATTATTCTAATCAATTGAAAGCCATAAAAAAACAAATTTCATACAGTAACTAACTTTAACATAAATACAAACCAATCTAATACTGACGTTTTTTGTTATTCAACAGTTTTAAGTGGATGAATAAAAAAAATCATCAAGTAAAAAAAAAAACCCCAAAATAAAACAGACAATTTTGCTTTCATTCCAAATGCAAATATGCTTGTGAACTTTTCACCACTTACTTTGCCTGTCATGTCTTTGTCCTCTGCTGTTGTTATGCAAAGAAGGGTCAAGATGTCTGAATTAGTCACTGTAGTTACATTGCTCCACTGGCGCAGCATCTTAATCATGTTGTCCAGAGCTCAGGCAGCAGAACATGTCATTTGACAAGGACAAGAACATTTTTTAAACCCCAGGCAAGGTTTAGCTTCGAACAGCCATGGAACGAAAATAAAACCAATAACTTGTATTTGTGGCTGGAAGGGCATGTTTTGAATTCAGAAGGTACATTCACAGAGATTAAGGAGATGTTTAAGTGTGACTACGTTGACAGGTTTGGCCAAAGGGATATGTCCATCCTCATGATGTCTTCTTTGAAGAACCCAGCAGAGCAGCAGGAGGAAGACAGGCTTCCCCCCAGGGATGGAGAAGAACAACGGTGCGTACATTCATTGCAGTTCACCAGTTCCGGTGAAGAATGTGTCTTTAAAGAATTCCCTACATTATGGCCAAATAAACCATAGATACTCAGATGGCGCAGTCATTCATTTAATAGGATAATAAAAGTGAGGAAACTGTTGTCCATTTAACCAAACTGCTCACTTTTTTTATTTTTTTAGCTCAGAACGTCACGCTGATGCCATCTTTACGAACAGTTACAGAAAGGTTTTAGGCCAGATCTCCGCCAGGAAGTTCCTTCAGACCATAATGGGAAAACGGCTGGGGTAGGCAGACCTGTCTGAGCTCAGATCTGTTAATCACTGGAGAAGGTCATTGTAAGACTCTCTCCTTTGCAGACATGAAAGTGAGAGCTACATGAAGCGTCGGTCAGATATCTATGAGGGGACGTTTAAAGAAGATCTTACATCCATCCAGAGGGGTGAGAGGTACAGAGGAGAGAAGGGGAACATCATAAGGCCCAGGTAAATTATAAAGCTCAAAGTTTCACATTTTCCAAAGTAAGTTTTTGTTGTTTAAACTAATCAAACTATTTTTTCTCCACAGACTTGTGAGTTGAGGACTAAGTGAAGAGTGGAAGCCGTCGTTGACTGTGTTCATTTGCTTTATCTAAAATATTCTATATAAAAAAAGTTAGTAATATTAATAAAATGTAATTATTATTAAAACCTGTGAAGACACCTTATGTTCTGTGTCCTTCCTGGGGAGAACAGGATAAGTCTAAAGATGTCTGATTCAACGCAACTTCCAAAAATATTTATACCACTTCTCTTATTTTAATTCATTACAACCGCAACCCATATCTCCCCATTCCGGGTTTTCATGTGATAAGTCCCAACATAGTTCATAATTGTGAAATTGAAGTACAGTGATGGACTGCTTTCTAAGTTTAGACGGGCCACAGGTATGAATTCATTATGAATTTGTATTGAAACTGTGAAGCAAAAAGTAAACAATATAAAAGGTTTGTTAGAGAACATCTAGTGAAGAAACACCACAATGAAAACCAAGGAACTCAGCAGACGGGTCGAGGTTACAGGTGGTTGATTTTCATAGAAGGTAATCACAAAATGGAAAGACTGCAGTACAACGACCAAGACGTTTACCTGAACGGAAGGCCCAAGAAAGAAGAGCAATTACCTGAAAAGCAGCCAAAAGGGCTCTCTGGAGGAATCTGGGGACAAGGCTGTGAGCTATTGGAGTCTGATCCAAATGAGTCTGTTCCGAATCTGTGGCTATTACTGGCTCACACAGCTTTGGTTATTACAGATTAGTTTCACAGATCACCAAAACTCAGCATGCAGTTTATATCTCCACTAATCTGGAACGCACTTCTACTAATATGGAATAATACAAACCCCCTCTAAAATTATTTAAATCAACGTAAAAAAAAAGATTTAAGTTGTCTTTTATTAATAATAAATGGAATATTCCTAGTTTTAAATGTCCTTGTTGTAAAATGTGTTATACAAGTATATTTGATGATTAACGTGATGAAGGCCAACTAACTGGTTTACCTGTAGCAGACGGTCAGCTGCTAATAGTTAGTACATTCACACTTTGACCCAAAAAATGAATACAGACAGATAATATTGTTAATCTGCTCATCTTTAATGTAGAATCAAAGAAAACAAAATTCAACCACAATAATGCTTTTTTTAAATAGGTTTTAAGGCAATAATTCCTTAAAATTCAAGAATTTGTGTCATTATACACTCATGTGTAACCCATTTTTGTCAAACCTATAACCTGTTGTATTAAATCATCCCAGAGGTAATCTGTTTGAACCATCAATGTGGCTGTAAAATAAAGACATATAGATATGTATAAAAAAGAATAGGATATACTTGATCTCTCAACCAGTGTGGTGTAAACATAGGAAGGTTGTGAGGCAAAATGTGAGAGACAAACAAATAAGTAATAATAATAATAATAATAACTTTAAGTTCTATATTTAAGTTCATATAAAGCATGGATTGTTCAAACAGGAAAGAACAGATCTCAGATTTATCAAGAACATGTCTCTGTTATTGATGAATATTGACTGTTGGGCCCTTTGAACTCAAAGTTGTTGTTTTTTTTAAACTATATTCATTAAGTACTCTCAGGGTTTACAGTTAAAACAGATGTACTGTGCAAATAAAGGCTTTCCAACAGGAACCACACCAGAAATGACTGCATTTGAATCTGGATTTGTATTTACTAACGTAAATCTGTATATATTGTTGTACAAATGCTAAGCTATAGTGCCACATTCGCTGATTCTGAAAGATTCATCTATTTGTAGCATGGTTCACATTAAAATCACTGGGAACTGTCGTTAGTGTGAAGGTTTATAGACGGACACCAAATACTGACGTACAGCGCTCAGCACGCAGGACTAACCGCCGTCTGGTGTCTGGTTTCAGCTCCTGGTTGGGAAAAACGTTCAAAATTCGCGGGGATTTGTTCTCTTGCGCTTCTACATACGTTCATAAATCAGAAGATACACACATGGGAAGCATAATATCATAACAGCTAACATTGGCTCGCAGCTTTGTTCGACAGGAAGTGCTGCTGTTAACCCAACATGAGGGATGTGAAGCACTTCCTTTGCTTTTCCAAACTCTGGCTTCTTCCCAAGTGGTTCGGGAAACCCAGGAGCTGTTCAAATGCTGCCGGCGGAACCTCAGCCAGCTCGGGTGAGAGGAGGAAGCTCGTCTCCGACAGCTTCAGGAGTCAGATAACTTCCGGTCCGCGTTTTCAGGATTTTCTTAAAGACCTGCCAGCGACTCCGCCTGCAGATGGCGAACAGAGCCAGGATCCGGGTTATCTGTGCGAGGACTGGCAGAGGGGGGACGCAAGGAAAGGTCGGCTCTGCTGACGGACCAGAAACTCCCAGGAAATGTTGTTGGACTGAGTCTGATGTCGGTTTGTTTCCTTTCAGTGTATTTTGAAACCTACGGATGTCAGATGAACGTGAATGACACAGAGATAGCCTGGTCCATACTCAGGAAGAAAGGCTTTCTACGCACAGCTGATTTGAAACAGGTAGGTGTTGTTGATGTTTAATGCTGCAACCAAATAAACTGACATGTCAGGGAGGATCTCCTGTAGCGGTCTGTGTTGCTGCCTCCACAGCATTCAGCTTTTCAGCAAGCAAGCTCAAAAAAGTAAAAGAAAAATAACACTTAACCTAATCATGCATTTTAACATTTCTACACTCAACCGAAATTGAATTCCCAGTGTACCCTTAAACTTAAATATAACCCTAAAAAGGGAGTCGACCTCTCTTAGGACTGACCTTTTTTCCTTGTCATTGTGTTAACCAGAGTAGATCCTAAATTAACACAAAAGCAAGTACACACACACACACACACACACACACACACACACACTCAAACATTAGATTAAAGTAAAGTACCCTGCATTGAAGTCAATTATTGAGGAACAACAATGTAATAAGTAATAAAGTTAGAAACGGAATAAACAAAGTGAACATCATAATTAAATCTGAAGTAATTATGAAGCTGTTATGTTGATTCAATAAGACTATAGATTAAAAAATACAGGGATATGTACGCTGCTGAAACATATTTATTAGTAATGCACTTGTGGCCAATAATCCATTTTCGTGGGTATTAAAGAAAAACAAAATCCTTTACAAGATGATGTTGCCTCTCTGTGAGTTCACTAATAACGTATAGAAGCAAAGCAATGTTATATGAGTATTTAACATTTAAACAATCTGCTTTTAATGCATTCAGACTCTAAAGGAACATGTTCTCAAAGTTGTAACGGACTTCCGAGTACAAATGGAAGGAAATGTTTTATTATTCCAGTCATTGTTTAGTGACTGTTGTTTTTGTTCCTTCTAGGCTGACGTTGTCCTCCTGGTGACCTGCTCGATAAGGTGAGATTCTTTAGGTGCAAATCCAGCTAAAATCCTGCTATCTGCAGGGATTATGGACCACAGGCACCAGTGTGACAGCTGAGACCCCCTCCAGAAATGCTAAATAGTTTATGTAACCCCTGATTCATGTGAGGTAGCATTGGATAGATCAGAGGTCTGCAACCTGCTTCCAGAATGTCAGCCAGCAGTATGTCGGCTTCGCTCCCAAGTATTCAAGCTTTCCAGACTGTGTTTGTTTTAGAATATATTATTTGCATTTAATAAAAAAAAAAAAGCAAAATGTATTCTTTTCTAATGAAAAATCAACAAACTTTGAACAAATAGTGAATGTGGGGCTACTAAACATTATTAGTTCTTTTTTTTTCATGGTCAGATTAGAAAAAAACCAATGAAATTCCTCCTTAACAGAGAAAAGGCTGAACAAACCATTTGGAACAGACTCCAACAGCTCACAGCCATGAAGAAGAAACGGCTA
>JAVLVB010000211.1:1053001-1078158 GCA_032876305.1 Orestias chungarensis
TGTGTGTGTGTGTGTGTGTGTGTGTGTGTGTGTGTGTGTGTGTGTGTGTGTGTGTGTGTGTGTGTGTGTGTGTGTGTGTGTGTGTGTGTGTGTGTGTGTGTGTGTGTGTGTGACAAGGCTGCATGGCGGAGCGGCTGAAGACTGAGCTCTTGGAGCGGGAGAAGCTGGTGGATGTCCTCGCCGGTCCTGACGCTTACCGGGACCTTCCTCGACTGTTAGCCGTGGCTGACGGCGGTCAGCAGGCGAGCAACCTGCTGCTGTCTTTG
Organism: Orestias chungarensis; assembly: GCA_032876305.1. Lineage (NCBI taxonomy): Eukaryota > Metazoa > Chordata > Actinopteri > Cyprinodontiformes > Cyprinodontidae > Orestias > Orestias chungarensis. The sequence goes on from JAVLVB010000211.1 coordinate 1,053,268, forward strand.
GAGGAGACCTACGCAGACGTTATGCCCGTCCAGCATGCCGCTAAGGGCCACAGCGCTTTCGTGTATGTTGTTTCTCCAGCTAGCGTGGGATTCGGTCAGAGCCGATCACCCTGCTCTTTACTTATTATCACATTGTTGTTGTTTCTTTTGTTTTGTTTCTCCGACAGCTCCATCATGCGAGGCTGCGACAACATGTGCAGCTACTGCATCGTTCCCTTCACCAGAGGTAGAGAGAGGAGCCGACCCGTCAGCTCCATCCTGGAAGAAGTTAAGATGCTCTCTGACCAGGTTAGGAATAAAATATTCCTGATTGGTTGGTTGAATACTCTAAACTCCCAGTTTAATCTTAATCCTGTTTATGTTTTTTAATATTCTTGAAATTATTTACTGCAGTCATGACTCACAACTTTTGAACCCAGGCGCTGATGCAGAATTCCAGAGTTTTACATTAATTTATCTCCGACTATCACCTTTATTTAAAGCCGCATGATAAATCAGATTTACTGATTAATTTACTTTGCTGTTTTGGATTATTTAATTTTTGGTTATCCCTTTTTTTTCTTTTCTAACTAATGCTCTATTTTGGTTGCTATAACTCAGTGATGTCAAAGCAGACGCTGCGTGGAGGCAGATTCCGAATTTCCAGACTTTCGTTTTTGCTCTCCTCTCCCAAAGATGCAAATGAACGATTTATTCTGTCAGAAAAATCTCTTAAAGATCTTTCAAGTGAGTAGTTAATTCTTCACTGTCATAGATGGAAGCTGAAAAAAAAAAAACTAGTCTCATTGCTGTAAATTTAGCTCACAACTGATAGCAACACATGTTTAATATTTGTGTCAGTTTTTCTTTAGCAAAATAAAAGTAAACAGTTTTGGGATAATACATACATATTCCAGGATATATTATTAGATGGACCTTTGTATCATATTTATATTTGATATATATATTTGATCTGATTGTATGTAAAATTCAGATATAAGCACAGGAAATCGTGAAGACTGTGATGTCGTGGTATCGTTACTCCCACCTGCTACAAATCTAACGTATGGATCCTTTAAGGTTAGCAGTCATGTTGCAATGTGTTTTATCCTGTGTGTGTGTGTGTGTATCAGGGTGTGAAGGAGGTGACGTTGCTGGGTCAGAACGTGAACAGCTACAGGGACATGTCAGAGGTCCGGTTCGGGGGCTCAGAGCTAACAAAGCTCAGTCGCGGCTTTAACACCATTTACCAAACTAAGCAGGGAGGTTTGCGCTTCTCTGACCTGCTCGATAAAGTGTCGCGCGTCGATCCCGGCATGAGGACCCGGTTCACGTCTCCTCATCCTAAGGATTTTCCTGACGAGGTAACGCCAAACAGGCTCCACTTCCCTGGAGTTGAATGTAAATGTGTGAAGCAAACACTAATATTCCACTAGATAAAATAATAGATGAGCGATTTTATTACCCTCTGAATGCTTTGTGTGGAAATGTAATTCTTGACGCTGAGTTTCTGACCCAGGTCTATGATTTGCTCCTACAGGTTTTGCACCTGATTGCGGAACGACGGAACATTTGCAAACAGATCCACCTTCCAGCCCAGAGCGGGAGCAACCAGGTCCTTAAGGCAATGCGGCGAGGGTAGGAAATCACTTTCTGCATTTCAGAATAACGGGAAGGAGGTTGTTTCATGGAATCTTTGTAACTTAGGCTCTTTACCTTTCCTGATCAGTTACACAAGAGAGGCCTACCTTGATCTGGTGGACGATATAAAACGAATCATCCCAGGTGAGCGACTAGGAACAAATTCCACTATGAGCACAAAATAAAATGTTTCATTTAGTTCAAGACATTTCACGACCAAAGTCATTAGTTTAATTGATCCAAGTTATTAAACAGTGCATCAGTTTCAACTTATTATTTAGATTAGTTTTCTATCTAATGCAACCCATTAGACTGCTGTAGGTTTATGGTAAATAAAAGCAGGAAAAGGAGAACAATGAGTTGTTGGCAGAAAAACAAATAAAGGAGGTAAAAAACTGCAACTGATGCGAATTGGAGAAATTTTTAAGGAAAAAAACTCTTCAGAATAATCTGCCAGAATCATTTGTACCATTAGTAAGCGGTTTCATCTTTTCTGTGTCATCATAAGCGTTTCTAAAGAATTACATTAGAAAATTTGGATAGAAACAGCAAAGTTCCAAACAACTTTCCCCGTTTAAAGAATACAATTTTTTTACGCTCCCTTTTCTTTTCTTTTTTTTTGCAAAAAAACAAATTAACATGATAATAAGGCATTGATGGAAACAAATCAGTTCTACTGTTGTGAACCATCTTCTGTTTATTACAGCTATGTATGACGTCACCACCTGACTAAATGACCCCTTCACTTGGCTTGGATGATTAACCTTATGGGTTTTTGTTTTAGTGACACATTTTCATTATTTCAGTGATTTTTGTAGTTCTCTCTAATCCACTATAGCTCTACTATATAATTACATGCCAACTAATATCAGTTAAATCTTAGCCAATATATTTTTTATACCTATAAACAAGCTTCTGGGATAATTCTGGGTGGAGATTGACCATAAAGTTGTTCTGCTTCCTGCCCACACTCTGCGTTTGATCTGCAACTCCATGCTCTAGTCAGTCCTGTGCTGTATTTGGGATCATTTTCTATTTGGAACACCCGGCCGGGTCAACCCCTTAAACATTTGGCTTAGACTTCAACAGAAATCATGTTTGTTAGGGAAAAGCCTAACGGCCACATGTATGTTTAACCAAATTAGTGAAGATGTACTTAGATATTTCAGAGTGTTAGTTGAACTTTGACATTGTGCAGTGAAGAGAAAAGCCTCTACAAAATAAAATCTGAACCCAGTTGTTGTTTTTAAAATGTGTTCTCTTCTGATTAAAATTCTTATGAAATGTATTAAGATGACTGCGTGCAAACATCTGACCTGTACTCTATGCGGCTTTGAATGAACACATTTTTTTTGTCCTCACTCAAAAACAATGTTAAATTGCAGTTAAAGTTGTTGTGTAATCCTCTCTGACACCTTCTGCTTAGTCGGCTCACCGCGGGAGTCCCATCATGAGTGCATCAGCGCGTTTTAACCGCCAACTCAGCCAATGAGAAGCCAGAAACGTCAGCCTTTATGAACTCACAGAACACGAATCGGAAGTAAAATTAAATACAATTTCTCAACTACACAGAAGCCGCTGATTCGGAGGAGATCAAAGCTGTTTAGGACAAACTTCTAACATCCTCTAAAGAGCTTCCATCTTATTGTGACTCACCAGCACACTTTGTGTTTGTTTGAAATCTGGTCGGAGATGCTAACGTCCGTCAGCCCGCTGGCGTTCACCTCCTGTCCAAAAGAGGGCATTCTAACTATTTAAAATCTTTATATACTTCTACATTTTAATTTTAAAGAAACAGGAAAGCAACATATTTGGCTGTTAGATTTGGTAATAATTATGATTAATAGTCGTATAATTAGATTATTAATAAGTCAGTCTCCTAATAAACGGGGCTCCAACTGAGTATTAGCAACAATTAGCAACACGTTCAATCTCTCATTAAAGGATGAATTCCAACTCCTGGCAGAAAACACTGTAATATTCATCATAATTTACAACCAAATAGCTCAACTTTGAAGCCAAAACATTCAGTCAATAAACCACAGACATAAACTACTAACATGCAGTCAATTAAGGTAGAAGTAACGAATAATATAAGTAATGAGTTATGAAAGAACCTGCGTCAGCGTTGACACTCTTCTTTCCGGCTGCAAGGGCTCTGCTGTATACACTTTCTTCTTTGTTGAATAAAACGAAATCAAATAAATAAAGTCTGTTTTTTTCTCCAGTCTGTGATTTGGCTTTTTTCGGTTCTGTTATGTCGTCAGTTCGGCCCTCCAGAACTATGAATGCTGGGAGATGCCATTTGTTTTAACAAAACAGAGAAGCAACATAATCAAAGTGCAAAAAAGAATTTCATGAAGTCAGATTAACCAATGATCTTCATGTGTGTGGGTCAGATGTGAGCCTCAGCAGTGACTTCATCTCGGGCTTCTGTGGCGAAACAGAGAGCGACCACCAGCAAACTCTCTCCCTAATCAGGGAGGTTGGCTACAACGTGGGCTTCCTGTTTGCCTACAGCATGCGAAAGGTGAGCTAACCTGTTTGCATCGCAGCAGCGTTGTTTGTACCACGTTTGCTCCTCCGTAATTGTTCCTCTCATTCTGATTTCCTTTAGAAAACGCACGCCTTCCATCGGCTGCGGGACGACGTGGTGCCGCAGGTGAAGCAGCGGCGGCTGGAGGAGTGCATCAGTGTTTTCAGACAGGAAGCTGAGAGGGTTAACGCTGCTGTCGTCGGCAGCACGCAGCTTGTGCTGGTGGAGGGAGTGAGTACGTTACTTGGTGCTGGACGACATTAAAAAAAGTGCTTTAGGCTGCGCTCACACAGCCGGTCTCGATGCTCAATTTTGCTAAAATCTGATTTTGTTTTATCGTTCTTGGTGGCCATTCATAGTACTAAATAAGTGTGACCACCATCAGACTTCTATTTGAACCGTTCAAGAGCGTAGATGTTGCACAGCAGCATAATCTTTAGGAAAGTAACAATAGATGCCGTTGCCTTTGGTTCGCCTTTAAACCCGATCCCACTGTCACAGCTTTGTTCACTTAATTTATTTATCACCAAAACATATAATCTAAAGGCACTTTACACCATTTTAGCCGATTTAGCACCATCTTATTCATTGAATTTGCTCAGGATATCCTAACTCTTACGAATAAGACATGAGAGAGTCTTTCCGTAATCAGTTCAAAGAGGACGACTTCTGTCTTGTCAAAATGCAAAAACTTGTGTTATCTACATTTTTATGTCTTTAAGACGTGCCCCATAATCTACCAAACGGAACAGAATTCATGGCTAAGAACGGCGAAAAAAGAAAGCTAAACTCGCTTCAGCCATTTTTTACATCCAGATGATAAATGTCTCACGTTTATGACGTAAAAGTCGACTAAAGATTGGTTTTTGAGCGTCATATTCTCCCTTCTGTAGCATTTCTTGATAGAATGAACAATGAACCCGGCCTTGTTTTTATTCCTTTTCTTATTGTGTAAGGTCATCGAATGGTGTCAGATTAAAGTATTTCATAAATTTGTGGTTAAACCCTCATCATAATGTATATTATGAGCTGTATATACATTCAATTATAGACTCAGGTCTATAAATGCATGTAGAGAAAAAGTTGTATGCATCATTGGGTTATTTTTAAAAACGCTAAAGTAAAAAAAAAAAAGGCTTCAAAACTAAATGTGTGATCTGTGTATGCCAGAAAGCAGGGAGGTTTTGTCCTCTGCTGAAATCATTATCCAGCTCTGATCACAGAGGGTTGTGGGATTCTCCTTTAGCTGCGCTGAATTCAGGGAAAAGGGAAATGTAAATTTGATTATTTCCCTAAGACATGAACAAATTGAAATATGTAATACAGCTCATTGTGTGCAACGGCAAAAGCTGTGTATCTGTACAGGGTTATTTTAACTTGTTACCAGGCAACGGCGCTCAACTTTCCTTTCCACTTTTTATTAAGGAAAGCAAAAGATCGGCTGAGGATCTCTGCGGGAGGACCGATGGGAACATGAAAGTGGTTTTCCCCAAGGAAGATGTTTCTGTTCAGGCCTCCTTGTCCAACCCTGCTCCGATCTGCGCTGGAGACTATGTGTTGGTGAAGGTGGGATGGGTTTGTTTCACCCAAAAACACCAAAGAAAGCAAACAAAACTTGAATGAGGCTTTTCAAATTTTTCATGTAATCATATAAAACACAATTCAACACAGATTTCTTTGTTCTATTCTTGGATTGTTCCTGCATCCTGAATGTATAAATCAGATCTTAAACAGGATCTCACAAGATGTTATGGAGGATGCTATCCATGAACACACTCAACATATCTGACTGCACTGACAAAACACAAAATCGTGCTAAGTATTTTTGTCCAGTTCCTAGTTCAAACGTCTTAGTGCATTAGACATAAGAGTGATTTTCAGTGAGTTAAAGGAGCTTGATTTAAGTCCATAAATAATGATTATTGATACAAAGTACTGGGTCTACTGGCAGATCTTTATTTTTTCACGTTCGATAATATTTTATCTCTATGAACCTCTATGATCTGACTTGTTTGCCAACCAAATCCTGCAGACTTGTTATTAGACTGAGGTGGGAATGCTTTTCTGTCTTCCTTAAACCACGATTAGTTTTCACACCGACTGCAGCCTTAAAGGCAACAAACCGCTCACATTGAACTTGGAAAACTCAATACAACCCAGCTAATTACATAAGGGATACTAATTTTGTCAGTCAGTGGTGGTAATTTATTGCCTGATCCGTCCGTACACTTGTATTGTGCCCCCACAACAAAACACTTCCATTTCACTTGTTGAGATGGTAAACATTTATTAGTTTAACCATTTCCACATTCAACATGACAATAAATGATTCTGCAATGATCACATGCTTAATTTTCAGTAAGTAGCTTAACATGATTTCAATAGTTTCCACAGTGAAATATCTTTAAACAGAACCCCTGATTAGAATCTAACAAGCCAGTCGTCTGTTTTCTGCTCCAGTGATTCCATGATGTCTTTTTTATCTCTTTAGATCTCGTCAGCCAGCTCTCAGAGCCTCAGGGGCCGGGCCCTCAGCCACAGCTCCCTGAGATGAACACCGATGCAAGCTGTGAAGGATGCAACCGATACTACAATCTGTTCTTTGCTACTAGACCATAGAGAACCATGCTGAGCTGCCTGCTATGAATCGATATTAAAAGTTCAGCTTTGTAAATGTCCTTTTAATGTTAACATCATTGTATTTATTTATGTTTTAAATCTCTGCTGTCGTGAATAATAGTTTGGCTGATATATCTATTTTGGTTCATCATACGCTTGACTGATTTGTGTGGCATTTTAATAGGATTCTGTAAAACCATTGAGGTCAAGGACATTTACAGAATCGCTTCACTTAAGCCAGAAACTTCCAACTAAAACAAAAAGCTAAAGCCTGAAAAGCACAACAACAACAACAACCCTGCTGAAAGGATTCTGTTCTTCAAGGGCAGCAGTAACAAAAACACCTCATGACTCATGGTTAAAAAAACTGTAGAAAAATAACAAGTAATAAGTAGAAGTACGTTGAAAGCAACGTAAAAAAAAAGACAAAACTATATTCAGATTTTAAACATAGTTGTTTTTTTCCCTTTGAATCTTCATAGTTCAACCTGTGAACTGAACGTCGGTCCCGATCAACATGTAATCCTGCAGATAAATATACAAAATGGGTTAGTAGAATTCCATAGGTTTAACATTTTTAGGTAAAACTTCAGGTCTGCTTCAGCTGTGTAAAAAATGCCACGCCTCTAACCTTCATGATTTCCAGCTTGGGGTTCACCAGGTTCATGTTTCCGAGTGCAGGAAGAGGGTAACCCTTACCAAGTTCAACTGGAAAGGCAAATGAATCTGGTTAGAATCAAGTCGATCTCAAAACCTTCATCAACAGGAAAAATAATAACTGACAGGAAGGTTATTAGTCAAAATAAATAAAAACCTTCACTCATTTTTAACCCAGATGATTTATACATATGAATGAAAATCCTCATGCACTGTCTGGTCACTGAAATCCAATTTCCAAAGTGATCTAAATAAGTTAAAATGCTGCTAATTTTGCTTAATAAGGATATTTTAGGAGTTAATTGTCATTTCTTTTTAGCTGGTGAGCTTTAGCTGTTCAACAGACATTAATTATGCAGACCTTAAGATTACTGGAAAGAATCATAAACTAACCATTAAAACTTTTTAAAGTCACTGTTAACACACATTACACTTCCCATGCTAACACAGATTAATGTGAAGGTTTCTAATAGTTGCACTACAAAATTGTTTTACTGTCAGAGATGTATATAAAAAAATCAGGAAAAATATCTCATTAAAACAAGCCACAAGATATAAAATAGTGCTATTGTGACCTACTGTCTCCTTGAAACCAAAAATTGTTCTCAATAAATGAGAACATTTGTTAACGATAAGATGCCGATAGCTTGTGGGATGTAGGGAAACAATTGAAAGTGATATCACCCTGGAACTAGAATATTTAACTTACCATTCACTATGGGAATCACTATCACGTTGAGGACCATTCGGAGGATGCTGTCCAGGGAGCCCACCTGGAATTCAGCAGGATGGTTAGTTTGAGTTTGAGTCCTTACAGTGACTCATATTACAATACAGTTCTTACCTGAAACTGTCCCACATAACTTGTTCCAAGAGACAATGTCATTCTGTGGAAGCAAAACCAAGTTAGAGTTGATTGAACATCCCTACAGAAAGGTCACTTCCTGGCGTTTTTCTAGTGACTCACTGGTTGAGAGTGAGACGTCCGGCGACGTTCAGTCCTGTGACAAACACGTCGGCGCTCACACTGCTCTCCTACAGCAAAAACATCAGAGGTGTTCAAGTTGTTTTTCTTCTTCCAAGCAGATGACTTTTTATCTCATCCGACTGTGACGTACCAAGTTCAGGATGAAAAGAGGGGAAAGTGTGCCGTTGGGTTGGATGGCATACGCCGTCACCGTGGCAGTGGCCTCTACGGTTGCATTTTTGGGCTGGAAAGTGACTGTTGGATTCTTCTCAGCCCTCACCAGCAGCTTCATCATCAGACCTGGGTACTGCTTTGCAATCTGAGAAAACGGATGCATGAACTGCAAACTATATGTACCTTCCTCAATAGATTTGTGGAACGCTGCTTACCTGGGGGATGAAGACTCCAAATGTTTTGGTGTTGAGTCGGAATGGGGAGCCTTTGGGGACCTGTTTGTATTAGAGCAACGAAGGTTGTTACACAACCGTGATTATGGACATTGGGGTTACAAACCGTGAACAGTGGCGCACCATGTCATCTGTGAGGTACAGGCTTAGGACTCCAGCTTTGTTGTAGACGAAACCTGCAGAGTTGGCGGTGAAGGCGGACAGGGCCATATACAGCATGTTGTCATTCTTGGATGGCAAGGAAAAGGCTACGGGGGTGAAAGGAGGTTCCTGGTGCTTCCCAATGTTGTAGAACTCACCCTATAACAGAAAACGGGGTTAGTTTTGGTAGATTCCAATATAACTGTTCTTTATAAATGCCCTGAGGTTCACAATATGGTACCTTCAAGTTCAGATCAAGAGCAGATTGGGAAATTGCCGGAGATGACGCCATTGAATATTCAATCTCTGCGTATTTGTCCACCTTGGCTAACACTGCAAGGAGACAGAGGTGTTCACCAAGATTCTGGAATAGAAAATCCATCTCTATGAAGTGCAAAAGGAGATGCTTTACCGTTCAGTGTTTTCAGCTTAGGGTTTAAACCGGCCACTGTTTCGTCTACCAGAGGACAGATCTGCAACAGGAAAGAAGAGGAGCAGTTATTCTCAGCTGCAGGTCCTAACAAAAATCTGTTTTTATAGGCATCATAAAGAGGAAATAAATGTTTTTTAAAAATTGATTATTAAAACAGAACTACACATTTGATTTTAGGAAGCTAGTTCAATTCAAATTAGTTGTTAGAAGTGTTGGGTACAGTGATTCACTAACATTTGATCACAAGAAACATCTCATCAAATCTAAGGTTTTCTAATGTCCACCATAAGGGAAAGAGTTTTAAACAGTATAATAGAAGGATGTATAAGATATTCAGCTATCTGCTGTTTGTGATAGGTACAAAAACAAATCAACTAAACTTTCTTATTCATAAAAAAAGACATGACTGAATAAAGTACATGGTTTTACTACATATTTTATATTCACTTATAAACTAAAAATGTAGGAGTTTCAAGTTAAAGAAAATTGCACCTAAATCTATTCCTGTAGCTTACAGACGGCTTGAGACTGCTTTTTGCTTGTATTGCTAACAGTTGCTATCGTCATCACTGGACATATGAATTTAACACAGTTTTTTTTTTTTTACTTGCAACTGGAACACATTTCAGATTCATTCCCATAACCCGGCTCTGACTACTGATGTCTTCACTGCAGCCGGTCTAAGAAAAAGGTTTAAAGTAGTTTTGCTGAAGAAGCAAACATCATAGATTTCAAGCAGCTCATTTGTTTGTTAAACATCCATTTAAGAGGGAAATAAATTTTTTTTGCTAACAAGATAAGTCCTAACAAAAACAAAACGATGCATAATTTGGAATGGTAATCATTTATATTCATGTTTCTTTCATATACTCATGTTTCTTTTAATACTAGAAGTGTGTGCATATAACAAGAGGTATACGTTTTCTGACAAGGCCTGTTTATTCTCTCTCTGGAGTCTGGAGTGGATCATGGGAAAAGAGATCATTAGTCGATTCCTAGCAGTTAAAACTTTCAGTTAAAGAATGTGAAACCAGCTAGCGAAACTCACTCCCTTCCATTAAAGGATGTGATACCAGGGGGCGAAACTTACTCCTTTTTTGTGCAGATTAATCAAGGCCAGCGAGGCGCGGGAATAACGGTTTCTGAAACAGTTTGTGTAAATCAAATGTGAATGTTTATCTGACTCTGTATACTCCCTAATTTTTAATAAAACAGCCTGATGCGAGGGGTAGAGCTCAGACCTGAGGGAACCATTGCACAGGCGGTCTCAGCTCTCCCTCCTGCAGGAGGACTCAGATGATTCATAAGAAGTGTGGACATTGAGTTATTATTGAACATTGCGAGAACCTGAATATGCTGCCCTGAGATCAACCAATCTGTGGAAGTCAAGGAGGACTACAACAATAACCAGCGCAGTAGAACATTTCTAATTCATTCATTAATCTGAAAATTGTGGGATGAATTTTATCATGAATTTCCGAATCAATACTTTTAGAAACGGGTTCCTTTTATCATTGACTTTGTACGTGCCACACAACCATAAAAGAAAGATTTGTAGATGAACCCTTAACAACTACTTAACTACAGAATACTACAGGCCTCAACAGTATTTTCTGAGATATTGAAAGCTTGGGGTGATTATATGTAACATAACCCGGCTTTAAACTGCTTTTCCGCTCTGTTTGGCATTTTTCTCGAAGCTGTTCTGCCATTGAGCTTTTATTGTGCCTCAAAAATATTGTTATCCTTTGTATTGGTCTATAATATGAAATCACAATGAAGTAAAATAGTTAAAGGTGTCAGGATCCATGTTTTGGTTTTGTTCAGTTTGTTGTTGTTTTTCATTTATATTTAGTTTTTGCTCTGTTTAGTTCACTTTAGTTGTCTTGTTTTATTATTATTATATTTACTATTCGTTTATATTTTCTATATGGTTATGTTCTCTAGCTTGTTCCTCCACTCCCCTGTTCTGTTTCTTCCTGTGTGTGTGTGTGTTCCCTCATCTGTGCTTGTTTCTCCACTCATCCGTCATACACATCTGTCATCAATAATCCAATCATCTTCTCCACCAATCCAACCCCGGTTCCCTATTATTTAAGCCGCTCTCATTCATTCACTCACCGCTGGATCGTCTGTTGTTCTTCCCTGAGGTTTTTCCATAGCTTTCATGCCGCCTTCTCGTCTCGTTCCAGAGTTTCCTGCCCCACGTCTCCTGTAAGCCTTCTCATCTGCTTGCTAAGTTCTCTGTCCTGGCTCTTCACTGTTGTCCTCTCCCCTGGTTCTTCATTTAAGTTTCTCCCCTGGTTCTTCATTTAGGTTTCTCCCCCCTGGTTCAGTCCTGCGGTCCCCGGTTTTTCCCGTGATCATTAGTCTTGTTTGTCTTATTGTTTTGTTGTGTTTGTATGTTAGGATTTCCCGCGTCTCCTTCGCTCGTCTGTTTGTTTACATTTAGTTGTCCCGCCTCCGCTCTCTGTTTGGTTTCATTTCCGCGTCACTATTCTGTAGTCTCCGGTTTCTTGTGCTTCCCCTCTCGTATTGTTGTTGTTGGTATTTTGTCTGTTAGTTTATTTCCCCCTCCCATGTTAATTAGCTGCTTTGTTTCGTGTTAGATTGTTGTGTTTATTTACATGCGTTTATTCCGTTTCTGCTTTGCTGTGGTTCCTATTTATGTTCCGTTTCATGTTTTTGTTCATTATTCTTCCCCAACAATAAATTATTTATTCACTCTATTCCACCTCTGCTCGAGTCATTTAAACGGTACGTGACAAAAGGGTTCTGAATATTTCTGGAATTATACGTTAACATTCAGAAGGTGACGATAGAGCAGAAGTAAGTTAGACGTTTTGCTGTTTGGCCCTTACCTGTTTCTGCAGGGCGTTACGTAGAGCCTTGTTTATGAACTTGCTGAACAGATTGTAGAGCCAGCTGAAACAAACGACGACTGATGTTAAGGTTCTGCGGTTTAAGTTCACAGTCATGTTTCCTCTTCATGTGTTGTGATTCTCTTATACCTGGCTCCACCATGGAACTTGACTTTGGCGCTGGCCACATTGGCTACACAGTTAACACTGCTGACCACAGGCCGACCCGTTTCGTCGCTTTTCACTGCGATACTTGTGCTGATTGTGAGTCCATTGACATTCACGTCAAAAGAGCCGCTGTCCTTTCTGTGAAGTGGGATTCACACAGGGTTCAATGCTGAAAGAAGGAAGTAGTCCCATTCTGAAAAGTTTTTTTTTTAACTCACATTACTCTGAGGTACTTGACCCTCCAGTTTCCATGCAGATTCATATAGGCGTCTTGAATAGACAGCTTGACCCCGGTACCTGGCACCAGATCCACCACAGACCCTGGCAAGCCCACATTCACCAACCGTATGCTGGAACAGACAGATTCAGACAAGTTAACCTCTTGCTTTTTCACTAAATACGGACTATTTTGTTTATATAGCAGTGCCTTACTTTGTCAAACTGTACTTGACTTTGCCAATGGGAGAGACTCTCTCTGAGCCAGAGAAATCTGGAATTTGAACAGATTTAAGTTTCTCCTGCATGACAGCGACTCCCAGCTGTTTTCCTGGAAAAAGGAAACGCATGTTTTAAGGAAACGGTGAAGAAACAAGGAAGAAATCTCACCACATTTGGATGCTTCAGTTTTAAAGATTACCATATTGAAGGCCTTTATCTGTCAGCCTGACTGTCACTCCTGGGTTGGCGCTTAGGGTGGTGGAGGTAAAAGCCAGTAGAACCAGCAATAAGGACAGAGCCATCATGACTGGGAAAGCATGATTGGACATTGAAGAGGTGAACAAAAAAAAACATTAATAGAAAAGCCTTTGACAAACTTGGATGTGATTTATCAGTTGAACTATTTAGGAATTAAGTGACGTCTGAAGGTAGTTCACAGTTGCACTCGATTACAGGGGGACAAACTTTCCAAATTGTTTGAAAATCTAAAATTAATTTCTAAGATATCTAAATACTTTGTGGGTAATGAAATAAAATTCATCAAGCCTCCCTGGGGTGGATAGGATGTAGAATCACTCAGTTTAGCCGCTGTTCTGTATATAGATCTTTACTGAAATAAATGCATCATAAACTGAGAGTAAACAAAACCGCTCTATGTTTGGGATTCTTTTATATCAAAGAGCTGCCTGTTTTCAACTGGACAAAACCACATGACAATCGTTAAATCCGGTCAAAACTCAGTTTAATTAAATTAGGCTGAGTATTAACATCTTCATTCCTTGCTCAGCTCAAATACAGGAGGCAGAACTTTGCGGACTGAAGGCATTAGAAAACATTTAGCGAGATGCATGCAAAAAACAAAAATTGAATGACCCATTCCTTAGAGAAGTCGATGTCAGACCCAAAATTCGAATATAGAAGTACTCGTTCAGCAGAGCCAGAATCACATGACAGGTATGTTAAAAGGTATAATGAGCAAGTCTTTAAGCCGGACACATATGGGACACCGTGATGAATTCAAAATGACTTACTGTTCAGCTTAAAATCTTAAAACCCTGGCTCTCTGACCCTTTTAGTCTAAATTAGTAGATCAAGTGTTGCTGCTGATATGTTGAATGCGCTATTTTACTTATGGCTTGATCTAAAGATATTAATTGATTTACTCCAAGAGGATTTTTCAGTGTTAGTATTATTTTATCATATAAATGTTTTTATTTTATTTTTTTTTACAAAGTTCAAGAGGAAATTGTAATAGATATATAAATTTGGTGAGTGACTTGTGGAAATCACAAACAATATTAACATTTCTTCCTGAGATGTAAAAAACTAGGTGAAGGATAGGCTGTTTTATGATGTGCACCAGGAAGTAAAGGAATTCATCAGTGAATTGATGAGACTTCATGAGAATTCAAGCTCTTATTTTTAATATGCAACTAAAAAAAATGGTTATACTGAAATTTTGCTGCCCAGTTAATTTGTTAGCTCAAACTAGAGTCCTACACTTATTTATTGCTGTTGTTTCTTGTAGACTTTCTTGTCTTACTGTTCTTTTGTTTGTTCGTTCTTACGTTTTGTTAACCCTAGTTGTGTCATTTTCCTTAATTTCGTGCTCAGTTTCTTTTGCGCCCTTTTGTAACATAATCTGACTATTCTAACATCCTCTTCTATGGAGTGCTTTTTTCCTTTACATCTTTGTCTATTTGTCCTTCTATTTGGTTCCCTACAGATGATAGCTACAGTTTTCTGATTCTTTAAACTGTATGATAAAATGTGTTCCTTTTCTTTTAGGTAAACAAACAAATTAACATGATCTTGTCCTAATGTTTAGCCTCCACTTAATGTGTATATTTTACTTACTTTTATTGAAATGCAAGCAAAAAATCTTTGATCTTACCCGATGCGGTGATTCAACAGGAGCAGGCGATTCTTGCTTTCCTCAACACTGTGAGTCTGACTGTTTACAAGCCTGAATGAGTGAGTGAGAAAGAGAAACACATGGTCTCTAATATACTCCCCGATCCAGGAAGTGAACTCACAGGTTTGAAGCAATCACAGGTTTTCCTGGATCCAGGTGTTATCTAAGTACAGTTTGAAATCATGACATTAGTGGTTAAGTATTGAGTAACTTAAATGTTTGCACCTTTGTCTCCTTCTTTATTGCTGCTATTGTTTTTCTTCTTCTCTTGTTCCCAATGTGCACTTCCTGTAACCCAGAACATCAACCACTGCACAAAGTTCCTCATTTTTCACTTATTAAATTCTGTTGTGGTTTCATGTATTAAGCTGATGTCTGATGAAACCAATTTCAGGTTTTAAACTCGAGGGAAGTCGTCTTCTCTGTGTTTTTTTTTTTTAAACTCTAGTCTTATAAAACTCATTGCACAGTTGGCAATGCAAAAATTGTTGTTTGTGCCATCATAAACATTAAGCTGCTGAAGTATAAAGAAAAAAAACAAAAACATGTGACATACAAATTGTTTGTGACCACAACCTAGTTTAAATTCATCTATCATCAATGTTAAGTCGCCAGCTAACAGCCAGTGACACAGACCTCTACAGGAGATCATCCCAGGCCATCACACTCAGCGTCTACACAAAACGTTGATGATATAAATTACAACATTTAATTTCACTTTGGGATTTATTATTTTATTTTTTTAATTGAAAAAAAAGGTAAAAATTTAACTCAAACCTCTGCTGAAATGTTTTGGGAGGTGATTAAGGTGACAGTGTCTGGTTGACGGGTGACCTATGATGATCTACCCTCAATATCTATAATATTACCTAATATTTTCACGACAGTAAAATTTGTGAAGGTGAATCACAATAATTACATTAAAAAAACACAAATTTGTGTATTTTAATAGTTTATGTATTTACATTATACCAATCTGAAAGTTTATAAATAATCATATAACCAAGACTGTCATTTATTGCTGCTTTTTCCACTTTATTTTCCCTCTACTCCTCTTTTTACTGATTTTCTTGAAACTTTTAAACTTAGCGTCCTTGTTAAGAGTGCCCGTGGGGAAAAGCCATCACATTATGTTACTGTACTAAAAATTCTCAATCAATTGTTTACTTTCTACAGGAGCTGAGCTGTTAATAATGATACTGACAAGTCTTCTGAACAGAAAAAGTGTGGTAGAGGAGGATTTAAAATGCTTTTTTTATTTGGTCTAATGTTCTCAGATTACCTATAATCAATAATCCTTAAAATATCTAGCAGAAAAATATCCTTATGCTCTGTTACTCTCTAAAGTATATGTAAAATATTAGAATTACTAAGAAATAAATGAACTTTTTAATGATATTTCTATTCGCTGATAGGCTCTCTGATTATGATACAAAGTTTTTGTTCTTTTTTCCTCACAGCCCATGTAAGCAGTTGGGAAAATCCAGCTGAAACAAGGCCAACCTCCTCCTAAAACAAAGCATCTGCTCTTGCGGTGTTGATCGCAATCCTGAGTGCATCCATCATCCCTGATATTTTTATTTTCTCTTTTTTTGCGTCAGCTGTTGCCAGAGAGATTGTGTATTTTCTTTCATTATTCCTCTTCTGAGCGTCTTTGAGTATTAAAAATGAGCTTATTGTGAAGGATTTTACTAAAAGATCAACTAAAAACTAAGAGGTCAAAGATCAGATTTGGCAAGAGTTACAAGCATGTTGTATTTCTAACTGTACACTTTAGCAAAGTTCTTTTTTCACCTGCTTTGTTAACCACACTCATCACAGCGTGATGACAATGTTAAGCGTGCTTGCTTTTTTTTTTGATAAAAAATTTTTTTTTGCTGCTTTGCAGCACTTTCACTTTTACACTCAGTAGTTGAATTATTGCACAAGTTTATTATTGCACAATAATTATTGCACAATAATTATTGCACATTATTGCACAAGTCCGAACTTTTTCCAGTAACATCGGACAGCCTAAGATTTACAACGTTCCAAATTGGTTATGACTTGCAGGAACGGTGCACAAGTACTGCACGTTTACTGCTGGGAGCTGGGAAATTATTCATTAAGTAAGGAAGGCTAAACCAGTAGGAGCCTCATCTTATTTTGGAAATTCCTGCAGAGAGAATCAACAAAGTGTATGGAACATTTTGAAAAGAGTATCTGCACAAATGGACACGAGCACTGAAGGTCAGCATTATACAATTTGTTTTTATTATACAGCATTATAGAATGCATCAATAAGGAGGGACTATTTTCCTAAACACACACACACACAAAAAATGCTTGTGGTTTTTTAGCATAGGATTTAAAAACAATACATGATCAGTAATGAGTTTAGGGTCGGACATTTTCTTTCCAACTTTGATGAGAATTTTCTGAGAGGTTTCTGGATTTTAAGAGAATTTAAATAAAATGAAATGCAAATCAGATGCGATTCCATTTACTGGTTTAGAACAAATAAACCAGCCTGATGTTGTTCACATGGCGCAGTGCTTTTGATAATCAGGAAGTTATAGAATAAGATCATAAATGTGTTTCCATCTGCCCTTTAGTACAATAAAAGGGAACAAAACCCTTTTTGCTATATGTGGAAATTAATTAGAATATTGCCGTTTCCATCAACATTTTGCAACTTAAATGGAGTACAAAAAAAAAAATGTTTACATGAAATAAAAAACAAGAAAAGAAACTAAACTATTAACAAAGAGTACGGTTTGATTTACGTAAAAGATCTACACAACAAAATTACGTTTCAAGTTCACAATTCCTGTTATTGTTTAGTTTAAGAACCAGTACGGTGAGCACAAAACCCCAAAAGTTGCAAGGAGTTGGAAAATGGCAAAGGTATATATTTATAAAAACACAATGCCCTTTTCTGTTACTGCAGTTCAGACAATAATTTACTAAAATACTGAACAGGCAAACGTTAACTTATTGCTTCTTTACATTTTTCTTTATGCCAAATTGAGGTTTGTTAATTACACACTAATATTGCAAACAACCAGAATAAACCAATTACAAAAAACAATTTATTAACAAACTGTCAGAAGTATTAATGTAAAAGGGGCTCATTGCTATATTCAGTTAATGAATTTTACAAAAGACACATTTTCTAAAAAACAAAAACAAATAACCTCCCAATATAAAATAAAATCCACGATCATTTGTAGAATTCCAACAATAATTTGAGTAGACCGCAATGGACTGGCGACCTGTCCACGGTGCACCCCTGCCTCTCGTCCACTGTTAGCTGGAGATAGGCGCCAGGAGACCCCCGAGACACCACAAGGAGAAGTGGGTTGGATAATAGATGGATGGATGGAATCTGAGTTGAATTAAAATTTGATGTATTACTTTTTATCTCAACAATACGTCGGTATATTTTAGATCAGTGGTGGAGCTAGAACAAAACCTCAAACTGAGAGAAATTGTTCCTGTAAAATAAATAAGATCAGCCCAACTATCAGGACACGATGAGCCAATATCTTCTATTAGACATAATGCACTTTTCCCAATGAAAATATGTGCAATGAAATGACTCAAAATGAGCACACAGTGAACCCTGATCTAAATAGACATGCTGTGTTTTTGAAGCAATGTTCTCGAAAACTCTTAATAGAAAACATGAATCTAAATAAATAAAAAGTTTCATCTATATAACATGTTATGAACAGGGATTTATGGTTTAGATAAAATTTTGTGCTTTTCTGCATAACTCATCATTTTGGAAATCCTTTTTTTTTTTTTCCTTAATGTTTTCTTAATTATAAAGGATGAGCAGCAGAGCAGAATATATTGGCTGCTCCCATTTAAAAACTTTTAAAATCTTATCTCACATCTGAATTATATCGTCAAAGATTTCAGTGTCACTCAGAGCAGGTTTCATACAAGAATACCTCCAGAATTTTTTAGTGCAGAAGACAAAAGGCGCTGTTCGCAGCCATGACTGTAACCCGAATGAACACCAGGGCTTCTGTTCATAAGAGTAAGATTATTGTTTTTGGGTGGTTTTAATATTTAATCGCTGGATAACACAGCGAGAAAGCTACTCAACTATTAATTAATATTGTTTTTTCTATCTTACAAGACTGTCAAACCTTGACAAAATTCAAAAATTTTGTTTATTGCTCTATCAAACCATAATATGATTCTGATGGGAAAAAAACTGACCCAACTTTGTTTTTTTAAGATATCACAACGAATAGACATCAAAAAACAAAAGTCCATGTGAAGGTGGTCTGATTTGCTAATCTTTAAAAGTTTAAGAAATCAAATTGTGAAAGAAGTGTAGAAATCAAACTGGTAAGGATATTGATAAAACAAACAGTTTTACATTTAAACTCTCCCAGGCTGTAACAAAGGTAAGCTACAATATTTAATTAATTCTTTTTTTCATCTGCTCAGCATCATAGTTTAAACCAGTTAAAGCTATCTAGCACATGTC
Organism: Orestias chungarensis; assembly: GCA_032876305.1. Lineage (NCBI taxonomy): Eukaryota > Metazoa > Chordata > Actinopteri > Cyprinodontiformes > Cyprinodontidae > Orestias > Orestias chungarensis. The sequence goes on from JAVLVB010000211.1 coordinate 1,072,516, forward strand.
AGAGAGGTTGATCTTTCCAATTACAACACGACAAAAAACTAACAAACAAAGTAGATTAAACAAAATAAAATCAAATAAAACAAACTACTTCAAACTATGTCTCGTTGGAGTTAAAAACCAAAGAATGACAAATGTGTCTTAAGATAAGTTTTAAAAGCAGCAACTCAACTCAGACAACTCCTTTATTAGCTTTGTTAGCCTCTAAGTTGCTCAATAGCAGTTTGATTGAAAACCAATCCTCCTGCTTTAAGCCCTACTAAGCCTTATAATTGCTGATTTAAACCAACACTAAGTAACCTTTCCACCTTCATGAAATATTTTCATAACTTTTGCGATTATATGTAGACTCATAGCTCGTTGAATGACACCTCTATCATGGCCCAAGGGGGTCCGTATAGCTTCAACCCGCACTAAGAAACTTTGAGGAGGGTGGCAGCAACCCTGCCACACAAAACAGCTACTGCCGACTGCTTTACAGCATACGTCACTTCCTTCATTTCTTCTTTTCGACATAATCATTTGACATTGTTTCATCACAATTAGATTCATTACCTTCTCGCTATTTATCCTTCACACAGCCATTAGAAACAGAAATATACTTCAACTGTAGGCGATCAGGATTTTTACAATGCTATAGGCTGGTCCTCATGGAAATTGCAGTCAAAATACAGGCAAAACGCTACCACTTTTGTCAACACTGGCCGACCAAAACTGAAACTGCTTTAGTCCTGCTTTAAAATAATTTCATACATCCTACGTCTAAAACCTAGAGGAAGATATATGCAAAAGGGCAGTGGTACTAAACAGAACCCTGTGGGACACCACATGACAGAGGGGCACAAGATGGTTCACTGTTAAAGAGATGTTGAAGAAAAATCAATACGCTAGAAGAACATTAAAACAATTAAGTTCAATGTTTTGAATGGCTGTGTGGTTCATAGAATCAAAGGGGGCAAATAATGAAAAGCAAAACAAGAACAGAATCACAAGCTACAGGTTTTCATTTATATTTCATAATAATGCAGCTTTTGAACTGAAGGCCAATAAGTATCCCTCATGTTAAACTAAAAGTGTTTGAGAAGATTGACTCAGTATTGTAGGAAAAGTATTTAAAAATAATTGAATATTTTGAAATTGTTTCACATTTGTCTGTGCAGAGATTTTCTCAAAGTCTAATTCCTTCTGATATAAGCTACTGTCTGTTCACACCAACGCTTAAACTACTAGTGTGACCTGAGTGTTTCCAGCTGGAAATACTCTACAATCAGGCCATGATGGTTTTAGACAAACAGCCAATCAGATTTTCCCTTTGTAATATATTTTTGTTAAATCAAGTTATTTAAATATTTCTTTTTGCATTTACATTTTTTACAATTGATTTTAAAATGTGTTAATCAACTTGCACCCAAACCACTAAGTGACATTATTGATGCATGGTATAACTGAAACACAACCATCAGCGTTCCCTCAAATATAGACTGAAAGGTTATTTTACCTAGAACCTATTTTGCTTAAAAATTCTGTGAGATTTTCTGTGTTTAGGAAGCCACTACTTGTAACTCTAAAGTCTATGATTAAATACTTTAAAAAAGCGGATGCACCTCTGGTTTTGTTAGGAGAAAGGACTGTAATAATGTTTAATGTGTTTTAAACCTGCTGTATCTGATCTGAACTGCATATGTTGTTAATAAACTTAATATTTAAATAAATGCATACCTACAAACTGCAATAATTCAAACACCACTGCACTAAAAAGCGGAATAAGTCACAGAAAAATCAACAGGCTCGTAAAAACAAAACAAGGCAAACAACAACAACAACAAAAATCCTTACTTTTAAGCAAAACTTCTTCTTCTTCTTCTTCTTCTTCTTTAGATTTTAATGGCAGCTTGCATCCATTACTGTTGCATTATAGCCATCTATTGAATTCTAATATCTAAAACTTAAATTCTGATAATGATCCCAGCATTTAAAAAAAAAAGAAAAATCTTCTTTTTCCCCTCAATTCTCTTTAACTGATCCACCACATACTCAAATTTCAATTCCGTGTTAAAACCCAATTACGTTTTTAATAATCATCTTTGATTTACATATTTTTTTACAACTAATAAAAACATGTTCCATTGTTTCCACAGTATGACACCAACTACATAAACCAGTAAGACGTTTCCCATCTTAAAAAGAGTTCCATTTAAGAAACTGTGACTGGTTCTTATTCTATTTATTATCTCCTCCCTCCTGCTTATTCCTCTAATCCTTACTACATCAACTGTATTCTGAAACCTATATAAATGCCTTCCATTTATTTCATTATCCCACCTAATTTTCCATGTCTTCTTACTTTCCTTCCAAACTATGCTTTCACCTTCAGATTTGGATAACTTTACTGGCATATCAACATGTTCTTTTTTAATAGCCTCCTTAGCCAACCTATCTGCTCTTTCATTACCCAAAATACCTACATGAGCAGGAGTCCAAAATAATATTACATTTTTGTTTTGTTCACATATTCTATGATGAACAGCTATAACCTCATATATTATATATTTTGATGATTTTTTGTATGTCCCTTTTCAATACTCTACAATGCCGATAATGAATCACTACAAACTATTATTTTATTTATATTAGTATCCTCTGCCCATTCTAAAGCTAATAATATAGCAAATAATTCTACTGCATAAATATTCAGATAATTAGATGTTCTTTTTGAAATATTAATCTTTAATTCAGGAATCACTACTGCTACACTAGTTGCTTCATTTTTTGTTTTTTTTCAAACCATCAGTATAAATTTGCAAATAATCATTATATTTATTCTGCATTTGATTATAGAATTCTTTGCAAATATCTGTAACATTTCTTTCCCTAATATTTGATAATGATCTGTCTACATTAATATGTGCACAAGTCCATGTAATAATACTGTTGGACTAAACTCTTTATCATATACATTAAATGTTTTTGTGCTATCATCCACAGCCCACCCAAAACTACAATTTTTTTCCTTTCCTCTTTCCCAAACAATTTCCTAATACTTTATTAACTGGATGATTTTCATTATGTCCTTTTAAATTTATCCAATAATTAACCGTTACTTGTTGTCTTCTAATGCATAATGGCATTTCTCCTGATTCTACTTGTAAAGCACGTACTGGAGTTGGTTTAACTGCCCCTAAACAAAATGAATAACATCTAGTTTTTTTAGCCTAGTTTTAGCCGCTGAACCATACACCACACTCCCATAATCTATTCTTGACCGAATTAGTGACACATAACCATTTTTAAGTGGTTCAAAATTTAAAACCCCTCTCTATCCCCCACTGACCTACTTTATCTATGTTTTCCTGAAGTTTTAAAGTAAGATGTTCTACATTTCGGCCCCTTTTCCATAATGCTCCAGCAAAACGTGATTTACCAAAGCTAATTGATAATTCTTTAAAAATATCATTAATTATAACAGAATAATGTTGGACTTACCACACTTCCTTGAGGAGTTCCATTTTCTATTTTACATGATTGTGAAACATGAGATCCTATTTTGACTTGAATATTTCTATCACATAAAAATCCCATAACCAATTAAACATATTACCTCCTATATCTATCTGATGTAATTTAATCATTAACCCTTCTCTCCATAGCATATCCTGTGCTTTTTCCACATCAAAAAACACAGCAACAACAGTTTCCTTATTAATCTGAGCTTTTCTAATATCATCTTCTAAACATAATACAGGATCAATTGTTCCTCTCCCTCTACTAAAGCCACTCTGAAAATAAGCAATTATATTTCTTGACTCCAAAAATTGTATTAATCTCTCATTCACCATCCTTTCCGTCAGTTTACAAATATTAGACGTTAAAGGAATCGGTCTGTAGTTTCCAGGATTACTATGATCTTTCCCAGGTTTTTTAATCAGAATAACAATCGCTTCTTTCCATTTACAAGGTAGTCTACCCTCTTTCCAAATCTTATTATACAAAATTAATAATTTCTTTAAAACATCATCACTCACATGTCTTAGCATAATATAACACACTTCATCTTTACCTGGAGCACTACTCATAGTTCTACCCAAAGCTCTTTTCAGTTCTCCAATAGAGAAGGGATAATTCATCGGATCATCAACTATTAAGTGTGGCTTATTGAACATCAGATCTCTATCCTCAAAGTCCTTATTAGTTAATGATTTAATTCTTGATAATCAAATTGATTTGCTTTGTCTCACAGAAACCTGGCTGCAGCATGAGGATTATGTTAGTATCAACGAATCAACTCCCTCTAATTATTCAAACTTTCACATTCCTTGAAGTACTGGGAGAAGTGGAGGAGTAGGAAGCATTTTTCAATTAAATTTATTAATTAATCCCAGGCCAACTAATAGTTATAGTTCTTTTGAACATTTAACCCTTAGCATCCAACCTAAAAGAATTAAACCACTTCTGTTTGTTATTTTGTATCGTCCGCCAGGTCCTTACTGTGAATTTATAGATCAGATCTCAGATTTTTTATCTGAAATAGTGTTAAACACTGACAAAATCATTATAGTGGGAGATTTTAACATTCATGTTGACACCAAAAATGACAGTCTAAATGTAGCCTTTACTGCTATTTTAGACTCAATTGGATTCACTCAAAAAATCCAAACACCTATTCACTCTCTTGGTCACACTTTAGACCTTGTGCTGACTTATGGCATTGAGCGTGAAAAAGTTATAGTGCTGCCTCATAACCCTCTCATTTCTGACCATTTTTTGATAACTTTTGAGTTCTTTCTCACCGAGTACTTAAAATCTGAAAGATAATGTCTTTATAGTAGGTGTCTATCGGACAATGCTGTTACAGCCTTCGAAGAACCCATTCCACCTCAAATTTCTTCAGTATTTCAAAGAAACGCAGTGGAGGGTAACAAATTAATTTCATGCCCTACACAGATTGATGCTGTTGTTCATAGTATTACGTCCTCATTGCGTACAACATTAGACAACGTAGCACCCATAAAAAGGAAAGTGATTACTCATAGGAGATTAGCCCCCTGGTTTAATTCAGAACTTCGTACCTTGAAGGGAAAAACAAGGAAATTGGAGAAGAAATGGCGGTTTTCGCTTTTAGAGGAGTCCTATTTATCCTGGAAAACAGCGTGCTTCTGTATAAAAAGACCCTGCGCCAAGCTAGATCTGCATATTTTACTTGACTAATAGAGGAGAATAAGAACAATCCTAGGTTTCTTTTTAATACAGTTGCTAAACTTACGAGAAATGAAAACTCTGTTATATCACCCATTCCTCCAACTCTTAGCTGTAATGACTTTATGGAATTCTTTATTGATAAAATTGAATCTATTAAAACTAAAATTGATTGCATCCTACCAAACATAACTACTACCTCAGTAAGCAATGAGGTACTGAACGTGGCTCTGGAGCCTGATCTCTGTTTGAAATGTTTAGTTCCAGTTGAGCCTTCTGAGCTTTCAAAAATATTTTCTTCATCTAAGCCTTCAACTTGTATGTTGCATCCAATCCCTATAAAATTGTTTAAATAAGTATTTCCTATTATTGTTACCCCCATTTTGGAAATGAATAATTTGTCATTAGTGAATGGTTATGTACCAGAGGCTCTTAGGGTAGCTGTAATAAAAC
>JAVLVB010000211.1:1078258-1154434 GCA_032876305.1 Orestias chungarensis
TCGTATGTCAGAGATCTGATTACTCCTTATGTCCCTAACAGAGCACTTCGCTCTCAGACTGCAGGTTTACTGGTGGTTCCTAGAATCTCTAAAAGCACAATGGGAGGCAGATCTTTCAGTTATCAGGCTCCTCTCCTGTGGAACCAGCTTCCAGCTTTAGTCCGTGAGGCAGACACCATGTCTAGTTTCAAATCTAGGCATAAAACCTTCCTGTTTGATAAAGTTTATAGTTAGGAAGAGGTAGAGAAGACAGCCTAATCCGGTTGGGGAGGAACTCAGTCTTGACAGACGGTTCTCCTTTGTTCTACCTTCTTCATGTCTCACTCTATAGGGTTAAGTTATTTAAGTCTTTCTATAGTTATGCTGCTATAGGCTTAGACTGCTAGAGGACAATCTGACCACTTCTCTCTCTGCTACTTTCTTCCTTTGTCCAATGTACTTAGTTACCGTTATTTCAACCTTGTTAACCTTTTGTTTTCTCTTAGTGTTCTTCTCTCCATAGTAACCACACCTGGGCTGGCTTCTTGGATGAGAACATGGGCTGAGATGCTTCTAGTGACGCTCTACAACTGCTACTATAAACTCTATTATTTCAGTATCCTGTGCTTTTTATTTAGCTTTCTGTCTTTTCAAACCCCCAGTCGGTCGTGGCAGATGGCTGCTTGTACTGAATCAAGGATTCAAGGAGACTTTATTGTCATTTCAACACATGAGGTGGAACGAGATTGTATCCTCGCGGTCCAGTTCCACCCAAGAGCTAATATTAAAATAGATAGAATAGAGTTAAAATAAGTAAAATAAATAAAATATAATGTAATACGCAAAATTTTCAGAAAATAAACAGGAGTATAGTGTCTCAGTGCGGGTATGTGAAGGTGTTCAGTGTGTATTGTCCATCTAAGTGTCAGTGCAGGGGTTGTTCAGGTGGAGTTCAAGAGTCTCACAGCTTCAGGAATGAAGCTGTTTCTCAGACAGGTTGTTCTGCACTTAATGCTCCGCATCCTCCTGCCTGAGGGGAGCGGGACAAAAACTGAGTGTGCTGGGTGAGTGGGATCCTTCATGATGCAGGTGGCCCTTTTACTGCATCTGGAGGTGTAAATGTCTGTGGTGCTGGGGAGGCTGACTCCAACAATCCTCTGTGTGATCTTCACCACCCTCTGCAGGGCTTTCATGTTTGCAGCAGAGCAGCTTCCATGCCACACGTTGATGCTGGAGCACAGTACGCTCTCCGCGCTCTGCTCCTCCACGCCGAAGTCCGGAGGAGTTGTAGTCTGCCCAGCGTTGCGCGGATGTTATTTTCCAGATTTTTACTGACCAAACTGTCCTTAATCATGCGCCGCCATCTTGTCATCAACCGTTCAGGAGGTGAACCCGATAAAATTTTGAACATTATGATTCCTTTTAACCAATTTAATTGTTTTATTCCTTTCTCTTACTGCTGTTCTACACTCATCATTCCACCATGGAACTAACTTTCTCCTATTTTTCCCTGATGTCTTTGGAATAAACTCCTTAGCAGCTGCTAAAATACACTGACTGATCTCTTAATTCATATTTCCAATACTCAAATAATTTTGAACATTTGAAATCTTACATTCACATAATTTATTCAATTTTTCACAATTTGCTTTCCCAAATATCCACTTTCCTCCTATCATTTCAGGACTCTGTACCTGACCCATCTTTATATTGTTGGTTATCATATAATGATGACTACCAAAAGACTTATTTTTAACTTGCCAATCACATAACGGGGCTAAACAACTAGAGACAAATGTTAAATCCAATACAGATTCCTTACCTGAATTATTATCAATTCTTGTCTTTTTACCATTATTCAAACATACTAAATTATTTACTATCTAAAAACTCCTCTAAAACTTTACGCATTAAAATCTCCACACCAGATAATATTTCCTTTCATATCCATCTCCTCAAGTTTACTTATTTCAAGCTTCTTACAAGGATCATAAAAAGTTATGATCAAAATTACCTTCTCTTCTACCCATATTTCAATTGCTACAAACTCCAAGTACCCTTTACTCTCAATTATTTTATATAGAATACCTTCCTTAATCAGAGAAAGACACCCACCCCCATCTCCTTCTTTTCTATCATATCTTACTGCTATATATCCATATACTCTGAAGTCCAAAAAAGGTTTCAGCCATGTTTCCTGTATACAAATTATATCAGGTTTTACTTCCTGCTCATAAATAAACTGCTTAAAATCTTGACCATTTGACAAAAGACTACTTGCATTCCATTGTAAGATTAAAATTATCCTTCTTGACTTGCTTGACTACATAGTTTGCCCCTTATATCTTCCCATCGAATATTCTTCAAATCTAAGCTATGGCATTCTGATTTAACAATAATCTGAATCCTTTCCGTCTTTGATTTCACATCTGAAGTTGCATTTATTACTCCTGCAATAAAAGTCACCATTTTCTTTTTTTCCTCCTCTATTTTCCTTTCAACCATTTCCATAATCTTTTGAATTACTGGTTTTTCTCCTGACACAGATTTCCCATATTGTTTCTCTTTTTCAACCATTTTACATGCTTCCCATGTTACTTTCTGCATAACCTTTGTTTTCTGTATAACTGTTTGCCGTTTCATTACTTCACATCCCCAAAAAGCAACACAATGCTCTTCTCCACAGCTACACCACTTTGGCTCTACTCCAACTCCACATTTTCCATATTCATGGTCTCCAGAACATCGGGCACATCTCCTTTTTCCTTTACACATATTTGCAACATGGCCAAATTCCTGACATTTGAAACATCTTACTGGTTTAGGCACAAATTCCCTGACACTAAATCTTATCCGACCAAAGAAAACCTCCTTTGGCACTTCTTTTGTTTCAAACTCCACCAAGAAAGTTCCTGTTTCAACTTTCTCTGGACTTTTTGTCAGTCTTCGTGCTGCTTTTACTTCCCTATTTCTTTCTTTTAAATTCCCAACTAAATCTTTCATGTTTACACTTAAAGGCACTCCTGTGATAATTCCTTTACAGTCTCGATCCCCTTGGAACTGATTTCTACATGTAAAAGTCAGGAGTTTGCAGTATCCTTTAATGACAAAGTTCAAGGCATTACAAAAATGCAATTGTTTCCACGACACATATAGCTCCTCTACCCCCAGTTAGACATATGGAGTTGACACACTTCACACCTGTCTCCGATAAAACAGTTGAAGATATCATCTGCAGCCTGAGTCCATCTACTTCCTGCCTGGATGAGTTACCCACTAGATTCCTAAAGTCTGTGCTGAGCAGTTTGCTTCCACAACTCGCTCAGTTAGTCAATATCTAATTTCAGACTGGAATATTCCCAAAGGCCTTGAAAACTGCTGTTATTAAGCCTCTCCTAAAGAAGAGCAGTCTGGATGCCACAGTATTGAATAACTACCGGCTCATATCAAACCTGCCATTCTTAGGAAAAGTGCTTGAAAAAGTTGTATACCAACAGCTGAGTGACTTTCTCCTGTCTAACAATGTGTTTGATGCTTTCCAGTCAGGCTTTAGGCCCCACCACAGCACTGAGACAGCTCTGATCAAGGTGACAAACGACATCCGCCTAAACTCAGATGCAGGCAAAGTCTCTGTCCTAGTTCTGCTGGACCTTACCGCCGCCTTTGATACAGTTGACCATGTGATTTTATTACAGAGGTTAAAAGACTGGGTGGGAATCACTGGTATGGTTCTAAACTGGTTCAAGTCCTACCTTGAGGACAGCTGTTACTTTGTTCAAATTGAGAACTGCGTCTCCGACCGAATGGGTGTGACCTGTGGGGTTCCCCAGGGGTCGATCCTGGGACCCCTTTTATTCAATCTGTACATGCTTCCATTGGGCCAGCTAATACGCAGCCATGATGTGTCCTACCACAACTATGCTGATGACACTCAGATCTGCTGACAGCAGTAGAACTTGGGCCTGTTGATTTATTGTGTCACTGTATTGAACAGATCAGCAGAACAACTTCCTCCAGTTAAACTCAGACAAAACTGAAATCATTGTCTGTGGCCCACAGAAACAAAGAGAAAGTGTCATCAGTTACCTTCTCACGCTCTCTCTGGAACCTAAACATCAGTTCAAAAATCTTGGGGTAATACTCGATTCTGACCTGAACTTCAACAGCCACATTAAATCAGTAACTTCAGCAGCCTTTTACCATCTTAAAAACATTGCCAGAATCAGAGGAACAGTCTCTAAACCAGACCTAGAAGACTTATCCATGCTTTTATCTCTAGCAGGTTAGACTACTGTAACGGCCTGCTCACTGGGCTTTCTAAAGGGGCCTTAAGACAGCTTCAGAACATCCAGAATGCTGCTGCTCGAGTTCTGACCAAAACCAGGAAATATGACCACATTAGTCCAGTGCTCAACTCTCTGCACTGGCTTCATGTCACTCAAAGAATAGACTTTAAAACAGCCTTGCTTGTGTACAAGTCTCTTTATGGTTTAGCCCGAAAATATATATCTGACATGTTAGAGCCATTTGAACCAACCAGGACTCTGAGAACCTCAGGTAGTGGCCTCCTGCTTATGCCCAGATTCAGGGGAGGCTTCACTCCAGTTTTATGCTCCTAAAATCTGGAACAGTCTTCCTGAAGGGGTGAGACAGGTTTCAACATTTTCTGATCTTTTTACTATGTAAAGAACTTTGAATTGTCTTGTACACGAAAATGTGCTATACAAATAAACTGAACTTCCCTTACCTACCTTACTTTCATTATTTCTTTTTTCACCCACTCTAACAACTGTTCTAACTTTGACTTTACACAACCAGCCAAGTTTCTTCGCCTTTTCCACCTGAACCTCCGAATTACATCCAATCAAAAGATTTCCGTCTCTCAGTATCTTAGCATGTTTAATATCTCCAACATGCGCTTTAAGTGCTTTTGTTAACTTAAGTGGATCAATCTTCTTAACCCCTTCTCCTTCATCAAATCTTATTATAATATTCATAGTTGGGTTTTTCGATTCTTCTGTTTGTTCTTCAGTGCGTTCACTATCAGTTACTTCTGTGATTTCTTCCCTTCGCTTTTTCCTCTTTCTTTCAGCAGCTTGCTGCTTCTTAGCTTCTTAGCACCCTTCCCCACTTTTTCCCACTCTTGTTCTTCATTTTGATCACCCATCCCTTCCTCGTCACTACAATCAACACTATTCCAGTCACTTCTCTCTAAATCCATCGCTGATTTGGGTCGCTTTTATCATCAAAAGATCAGTTCCAAACTTTCTCTTAACGTTTCGGTCCGGTGTCCGCCTCCGTGACACGCCTCTGCTCCCCTTAAGCTAAACTTATGCAGAAATGTGCTTTAGAAGTTAAGGCCTGTCTGCAGTAAATCCGTTTTCTTCCCACTAGCTTCCCAAGAAGAAATGAAGTTAATGGCGAGGTATCAGTCAGGTCTTCTTTAATGGTTGAACTGTAGTGACCTCTAGTGGCACAAAACTCATGTTTCAATATCAGTTAAGAGAAAAACATTGAGTTTCATACAAATTTTCCCAAAGTGGGGGAAATGCTGTTCATAGCGAGGTTTAGCAGTTTTAACCAAACATCAGGTCAAAAGCTGAAGGGATTAAAGAAGAGTCGAGGGCCAGCCTTATCGTTAGATATATAGCTGTCCGCCATCTTGAAATATCAATATTTTGACGACAGTGCAGCTTACTCAGGGTTAAGTAAGAAAATGTAATGGTGTAAAAAGAAGATGATGCATATTAATAGTAATATTCATTGGCTATAGTTCACACTAGAGTACAAATTAGTTAATTGAAGATAACATTAACATTTAAATGGTAAGTGTTATGAATGAGCTAATGTTAGCTATGTTTATCGTTCTAAGCTTCAATGTCTGTAGGCTGGCTTTTTGCATAGTTGCACCATAAGTGAGATGTATACAATGAAGTACTATAATATCTAAATAACTTCAGTTTGACTTACCAATATTTAAATTTCCGAGTTAGGACATTATGTACAACATACAAACCTGACGGTAAATATCATCATGATCATGACAACCTGACCACACGCCTTGAGGCGTTCAGTAAGATTCCAGACAGGTTAAAAGGAGGAAAAGCTCTGTATTTGTCTTCTCTAGTGGGACATATCACAATTACACTTTTTGATTGCCTTTAATATTATTCAGTTCACCATATAGTGAACACACATTGCTTAAAATCAGCTGAACTTGGACTAAAAACCACCAAATCATCATCTTAAATCAAGAGATTTACAGCTGTCTCTCCAACCATACAGCCAGCTCTACACAGGCTGGCTTAGCTAATGATTAATGAAAGCCTCCATGTAACCAGGATTTTGTTAGTGAAGGGAAATATTCACCTTCTTCAACTTGTACCACATTTATCAACAATGTGATTTTTGTCATGTGGGAACCCCTGACTGCACCATCCAGAAAACCACTTCAAATTGCGTTTTTTTGTTGGTGCTTGGTAGTTTGTTCCTATGCTCTCCGGTCACGAACAAGAGAAATGTCAGATGCTGAAGATCAAACTTCACCACCCTGCAAAGATAAAGAACATTTCATCTCCCTGTGTTGTAGCTTTGTGTTGACTGAGTAAATATAACTATTTAGCGGTTATGTGTTAATTCCTGTATGGCATGCTTTGTCCATATCTGACCAAAAGTCTTATTAACAAAATGAATCAATTGGGATCGTTTTTAACCTAGATGTCAGATTGGGCCTAGGTGGCTTTTCCTGAAGCGTTAAAGTAAAAATAACAAGTGTACTTTCCCAATAGATAATTTGACATGTCAATCCTATATGTTAGTTCTAAGATTGCACAACCTGGAAAACCCAGGGAAGAATGAACCCTTATATACAGACAAAAACAACTATAGGTCTGTAAGTTTATTCTTTGGGATGGGTTAATGAATAACAGTTTGAGTCTGGCTTGATTGGAACAAGGTCACTCATCTTGTTCATAACACTTATGAAATATTTCTTATTTAGGTAGCATCATCTCACAATCGTAATGGTAAATTATTATTAAGGTATTTTTGTTCATAACGCATTATTTACCTTTCTAAATAAAACACTGCTCTACCATCTACTTTTTCTATAGAATGCTGCTACCAGACTTATTCTTTCTGCCAGACATTTTATCATTTCACCCTTTTTTATTGACATCCATCCACTATCAACTCTAGGGTAAAAATCTTCAGACCTTAGTTCTAAGGTATTTGAATATTTAAGGACCTACATAACTGTGGAATGTGATACTTATTTTAATGTTTCTAACTTTATCATTGTGACCAATGGAATGTCTAGTAAAGTTTTATAAAAAATTTTTAAAACTTGTTACACACTCCTTTTAAGAGCTTCTTTACATCATTGTCAGAGGTCTTTACTTTCACTTTATCTTTCAGGGGGTCTGAAGAGACGAGGTGGTGGGTGCATATAGAGGTTTATTATCGGATTGAGATGTGGAGGTGTTCTCCCTGCAGATCACATGGATCCTGGTCAGAAACAACCAATCAGAGCTGAGAATCACACTTGTGCACACACCTTTGACCTAGCTTTAACCTTGATATTAGTTGGCCACAGTATCTGGCTGGCCAGGGCGATGTGTAATCAAAGAGCAGCACTAGACCCACCCTCCACCCCCGGGGCTTTTGAGTTCCAGAATGGTATTCTAGTTAAACAGAACTAGAATACCATTGATTTACCTTAGATAACTGAGGTCTTTTTATCCAGTGTATGCAAACTTCTGGTTTCAAATACATGTGGAACTGAAGAACCAGATCACAGTTGTTATGGGCAACACAGAATAAAGAGAATATATTATTCATTCTTTCAAAAGGTCACAAAAAACAATGCTGTATAAACTCAATTTTTGCACATTTTTGAACAGGAGAGCTGAAGACAAAAAGCCATGTTTACGATGCACAGTTAGAGCAGTTAATTCTCCCAGACTTGGGATCTGAGATCCCTCTTACAGCTGGGGCCATCTCGACAGCCCGCATCTTAAAAACCCTAATGTGTGGAGACACTTGCCTCAGCGGGACATGAAACACGCAGAGAAGATGCTCTACTGCTCTCTACAAAGCAATGGTAGCTGAAAATACAGTTCAGACAGGGTTCATTTTCAGAGCTGCAGCCGTTTCTCTGCTCCTGCCTTCAGGCTGTTCACAGTCGGATCAAAAACAGAGAGTTTTTCCTTTTTCTGTTTTCACCAGAGTGTAACCCTCATCCTGGCAGCCTGTGTGCCACTGCTTTGAAGAAGCACTGAATAATAAAGTTGTAATAACAGCTTTTAGACCAACTACTGACATGCCACTTTATCTTTTTTTGGACATGAATTGTTGGTGAGTTTATTAAGGGCAGAGTTATTTATTCTTCATTGAAATTAGAAATGATTATACCATGTAAAACCCATTCCTGTGAAACAGCATGTATTTTTTTAAATTACTGCCTAAAATCCTGACAGAATTATTGTTAATGTGACAAACATTTCCAGTACGTTTTGAATATAATGTAGAAAAATGGTACATGTCTGCCCTCTCTTGGCTTACAGAAGAATATCACGCACGTGTATCAAAGATTTTTTTGGGTTCTGGGTCAGGGGTGGGCAATTCCAGTCCTCAAGGGCCGGTGTCCTGCAAGTTTTAGATGTGTCTCTGCTTCAACACACCTGAGTCAAATGATCAGGTCATTAGCAGGACTCCTTAGAACTGGACTTATACTGGGGAGGTGCTTCAGCCATCTGATTCAGTTTGACCACGGATAAATCTAAAACTTGTAGGATACCGGCCCTCGAGGACTGGAGTTACCCACCCCTGCTCGAGGGCTTTTCATCCTTTCTTAAAACAAAAATTTCTTTTTTTTGGTAAACTTTCATGCTATATTTGATCTTCATGACAGAGGTGCTTTGTAGTATTTCAACAATATTTTTTGTACTTCATTGATCCAGACAAGGCATACTAGGAGCCGTTTGTCATTTATGTTGCCTTGCTAAAAAAAAGCCTTTAAAGAGAAAGGGAAATAAGCTTTGGTCTAATTGTTTTTGTCATTTGCAGTTCTGTTCAGATGTTTATGGACAGATTCCTGTGAATTTCAAAAAGAAAAAAAAGGCTCTTAATGATATTTTATTTTTTGCAACACTAAATAACTTTTTAACCTTCATAAAATATTTTCATAACTTTTGTGATTATACGTTGACTTATAGCTCGTTGAATGACACCTCTGTTGGTGCCCGAGAGGGTCCGTATTACTTTAACTGGCAATAAGAAACTTTGAGGAGGGTAGCAGGAACCCTGCCACACAAAATAGCTACAAATATGCTGAATGCTTTACGACATTTCCAACATCATCAAATGACCCTCTTTCGCCACCATTCATTATCTCATTGCTACTCATCCCTCACACAGCCACTGAAAACAGAAATGTACTTCAATCCAACTGCAGGCGACCAAGATATCAAGATATTACGAGTCTATGCGCTGATCCTCATGGGAGATGCAGTATTTCTCCAGGCAAACCACTATCACTTTTGTCCACACTGGCCAACTAAATCGATCAACACTGAAACCTCTACAGTGTTGCTTTAAAGTTAGTTTATTCTCTTGTTACTGATTATATACCTTTTTGGTTTCTTTTTCCACACCAGCTCTTTTCTGTTTTTCTCATCTCTACTCTGCCTGTGTTTTCCATTTTAATTTTTTGCTTTGTTTTGTGTTCATTCTGCTTCACTGTTCAGTTTTCCCTCATGTTTCCCTGTGCGCCACGATGCTGTGGTCTTATGTCTTTGTTCTTTTTCACTAAAACCCCTAACATTGTTAACCTATCTACATTTTGGTCTGATCCCCGCCTATAACATAGCAGTTAGTGTCAGAGTTTTGAAATTTGTGTCCAGATTTTAAGCATTTTATCAAAAACCTACGTCAGGGATGAACGTAGATTGATGAAGAACGTCAGCTGAACATGAACTAGAAAATACTGAAACTCCATGCTACTGTCTAAAGATAAGCCAGTTAAGCCAGGACTAATAGCGTACCAACCATGAGGCATGCCCAAGTTCTGAGTTTAACGCCTACAACATGTACTGAATTTCACAGCTGGCTAGGTGAACAAAAATCACCATTGAAAAAGAAGAACACTCACAATTGACTTAGACTTAGCCACAATGGCAAAAGGTCTGTTTGGATGAGTTTAATGGAGCTTTCAAACCTAAGCTGGTGGTTTCTTAGTGAACTCTCTCTTTTAAAGAGTCATGTTGCTTTTGCTGCTCAAAAATAAGTTCTCTTTAGCCGGACTGAAGACAATTTTGGCTCTTGAGTTTGTAAAAGGTGCTTTCTTCTGCTCTCGAACAACTTATAGACAGAGGAATGGAACAACTGTAATTGCCAGAACATTCGCTAAGTACTCAAATACCCTGAGAGAAGTATAAGCTCAACTTCAGCATCTCCCTTTCCCTTCTTCTTCTACAGAAAGCGTGTTCCATGAGTCCATGACCGCTGCCATGGGCTCACAAAACGATTCACCACTCCCACATACCTGTAATTGTATATTTGGGCTTTTAGCACAGAAACGAATATTTTTTAGATGCAGAGTGACTCACTCTTTTGAAACTACTCAAAGGTACAGTACTGCTCTCCTTTTTGAATTCTCCATGAACTTTCGTATCTTCAAACTAAACCAGGGGCTTTAGAGATTGGAAACAATCGTGCAGTCGGGTAATGGGATGACACAGATGGCCTAAGCCTCCTGTGGTCACGCTGTGGGCATATTCATTGCCAGAGTCTCAAGGACACAAAGCCTGTTATACTAGGCAACAGACACACCGACATAATTCACCTAAATCTATGTAAAATTCTAACTTGTACTGGAGTTTTTATTGGAAGAAAAGTAAGATAAAAAAGATGAGTGTGGAAAATCACACCATTTACTTTTGACACCTTCAGATTTCATTCCAGTCTTCAATAAGTCATTTGAATGATTCACTTACCTTAAACGTGCCAGAGATCATTGGGCAATCTCAGAAACCCCTGAGTTTAGGTCTCAAAACGCCACAATGACTTCGTTTCAAATGTGATTGTGAAATTTAGCTCCTGGGCATCAGTGAAATACACACAGCAGGTTCTTGAATACCTCTCAGATGAAATCATGTAAAGAGAACTAAATGGCGAGTTTTAACATGATGGAATTGGGCATTCTCTGAACACGGTGTCAGCGCCTGCTGTTCAAGGAAACGCTCTGATTTCCCTTCCACCTCTCAAAGATTCCTTTCAACTTAATGCTAAAGTTTTCTTGTAATTAAAATTCTGCTTTGAGTCAAAATTAATAAAGCAACTTAGGATAATATGTTTCTCTTCTACACTGAGACTCTGCAGATTTAGTTTCAACTTTATACATATGTTAAAGCAATAATCTTAACGTCATTAAGAGGCTGCAGCCATCCGTGTTTGTGTCTCGGTAATGGCACTGTAGTTTTGGCTGTCCGATCATAGAAAGATGTTACCACCAACTATTTTTGAGTTGCTAGTTGTTAATCCCATGGTGGTACCTGTAGGCTTTGGGTATTACAATTTAGATAGATGTGTAACAATGTCTTATTATATGCAATCATTTGATAGCTGTTATGGTTTTGATTTAGATTTTTGGCCCTTTGCTAAACATCAACATCATTCTTAATTGCATGTTCTATTTAGGTTTCTTTTTTCTGAAACAATAATTCACGTTAATAAATAGATATTTGGGGAAAAAAGAAAGCAATCCATATTCCTAACAGCAAGGGGTACATTAGATAAATCAGAGTAGGTGGGATCTTTGTCTTTCTAAGTCACAATTGTGACTTCAGGGTGAATGATCCAGTTATTCTTTCTACACAATTTAAATTTCCAAGTCCAGTTGAACGCATGGTTTGACCTCAACCATAAAATCCAATGCAAGAAAATTATTGTAAGGGTTTCTAACTAATTAAATTAACTAGACAGACAGAAAGACAGACAGACAGGCAGCATGATTATCTTTTAATATATACTGTGAGGGTAAATATAGGCGATTAGATTTTGTATTTTTAGTAGACTTTTTATTTATTTATGCATATTGCTTCAATTAAAAGATGCTAAAACATTTAATATTTTAAGACTTGATGCTCTTGTTCTCACATCACATTCACATAAACTGGACTATGTGTGCTGCCTTGGAAACGCATTGATGGTCCTTTAGCCTTTCCACGCAAAACATTTGTCGAACCCAGCAAACATGTTTGGGATGGCCTACATGCAACCTTTCCTCAAGTTAAACATAGAAGCATTATCCTAGGGGGGAGTTTTCTTTCTTGGTTTGTTTTTTACTGTGACATTGAAGCTGGTTAGAGATAATGGGAAGGGTCAAAGGTTAAGCCTGGTTTTACCTCAGCAGAACAAAAATCCTACATATATGCATATATGTGCAAAAACACATGCCTGGATTCCCAGAGTTTGCAGACATAAGAAAGAAAGATAATTGTACAGGATATTTACTAAGCGGTTCCTTAAAATAAAAGTTTGCCACACCTTTTGAGAGTTTAAAAAAAAAACTTTCACTTCTCAATGATGCACCAGGTTGAATTCTCACAGGCCTTACCACTAATTGTAAAATCCCATTTTAACAGAGTCACTCCCCCCAGCTTCCCTCCTCCCACAGAGATCGTAAACTAGTCAGTGTCTGTAGGCAGCTGAGAAGTGCAATGAATATCAACCAGAAAACTCGGGTGCAGCAGACCGACAGCTAAACATAGTAGCAATGAAAGAAAGAGTTGAGACTGAATTAATTAGAATGTTATTTAACACGGAAAATAGTCTTGCAGATCAATCAACAGTGGTCTGGCATCAAATAACACGATCTGTTACGGTTCTTTTCTGATGGTTATTGTAAGAGACAATAACAGTATTCCCGGCAACAATAGCAGGAAACATCCCAGGTTTTGCTGATACAGTTCATGTTAACACAATAAATTCTTCTGAATCTGTGGAGACAAAAGTATTCTCGTCTTTTGAACTTTTTCACAATCAATCGTATCACAAACACTTTAGTGTATTTTGCTTTTCGTGAGACCAACCAACAGAAAAAGACCACAACTGTTAAGTGGACAGAAACCGGTGGCTTGCATTCTAAACGTAATTAGATAAGGTGGATGGATTTTTCTTTGTCTCTGTTAAGTCAATACATTGCAACTCCCACTCCGCTCCAGTCGGTAGTATGTTGCAGTAGCTCTCTATTTCTTTCACGATTATTTTCCTTTAAAAAACAATTATTTCCTCCATTTCTGCCAGAAACATACATTTTTTGAACATTTTTGGGCATTTGTGGATGGATAACCATGGCAACAAGTTGGTGTGCAACTGGAGCAGCTAATTAACGTCAAAAGAGCTCAGATAAAACCGCGACTGCAATCACACATCCCAAAATACTTAAAAAGGAAGCACCATGGATGAGGAGAGAAAGAGGAAGCTTAAACACATCTTCCATCAAACGTCAATGTGAGATCGCTACCGAGCTGAGCAATGCGTCGGACCCTCTGAAGATCGGGATGCCAAGAAGGATTATTCATAAAATGAAGAACCTTATGGAAAATCCTGAGGATGCTCCTCATCAGACTTTACTACAAAAGTAGTGGCAGAATGTCTTCAGAGGCGTTTTCGTACCTACAGTAATACAGACTGCTACACGATATATTTCCCGCCCACCAGCATCAGTATCTACAAAGAATCTTTGAAGAAACTTTCATAGTATTATGGTAATTTCCCTTTGGGATTAATGAAATAAAATATTTAGGAATTGAACTTAATAGACTTTTGATATAGACGTTTTGTATTCTGACAGATTAAAAGGTTGTAATTTAAATGATTCAAATATATCTATGGCTAGGATTATGTTTGTAATTTACTGACCTCCATTCTGTCTCCTACAGCTCTCTGCATCCTCACAGCATCACACTGCCATGGCCATATTTCACTTTAGGGATGGTTTGATCACGAAGGTGTGTTGTGTTTATAGAAATCTCTAAACATAAAATGTGAAATTCCTTAAACAATGGCCCCCTCTCTGTTCCACACAGGCCAGATTTATGGACTTTACCACCTGAGTCTTGGATCTCTGCAGCTCCTTCACACTGATCATAGCCGTCTTCGTTGCCTCTCTAATTAATGCATGGTCTCTCCCCTCTTTAAGGGATGCGATTACTTCTGCAAGTTACAGAAAATCTGCTTATTTTTTTATGTGATATATTTATTTCCAACGTGTAAAATTATTAATGCTATCCATATTTTTTATTCCTTCCATTGTTTATGCCTCCTAATCCTTATACCGTATTGGCATTGTCTTGTCTTAAATGGTCTTATGGCTACTGTATTTATTGTTCTTATTGTAGTGTTGGTAGTTTATTTTTTAGTTCACTTTGTTGTCTATTGTATTGTTGTTACTTGTTGCACCATGGTTCCGGCGGAACGAAATTTCCCGGGGGAACGTAATTTCTGCACTCAGATGTACCTGCACTCAGATGGAATGACAATAAAAAAAGCCTCTTGACTCTTTCTCTTGACTTGACTTCTTAAATGGCCAATGTTTACCTGGTGCTACTCCTTCTGTCTTCTGGTTAGAGGCGGGGTTCACCTTAGACAAGTCAACAGAGGTTCATTGATAAAACAGAGGAACACCAACACCGGTCACAGGGATGATTTAGACTCAATCAGCTAACAGTATGTTTTTGACAGTGGGAAGAACCCAGGAAACCCACACAGAAAGGAACTTGACCCCAGAATGTTCTTACTGGAGGGCAACACTGCTGTACAAAACACAGTAAAATCAATGCAATGGCAAATAGATTTGCTTTGAAACATGAATCACAACAAGATTTAGAAATGGTTCTCCTTAAGCAACTACTTGGTGCCTGTCTCAGTTCTTGTGTGCACTGCAGGTAAGAAAGAGAGGCTTAAGAAAAATCATTAAAAAAGAGAATCTGAGAATCTGTCTTCCCAACCTAAAATAAGAATTAAAAAAGTTATTTCTCACTGACTCCATTCATTCATTCATTCATTCATTCATTCATTCATTAACACAGTGATGTTTCGTATTATTATGATTTTTTTCCTCAGTATTATTATTATTGTCGTTATTGATTAGGTCCTGTTTTCTTTTATATCTGTCACCCTTACATGAAAAAAGCACTTTTTTTTTCTCTGTCCATGCTTTTGGTGAAATTTGCTGCTTTCTGTACGACTTTCGACATGTTTCCAGCCACATGAAGGCGCTGTAAACACGAGCCCACTTCGGACCTTTCAGTGAAAATGGACAGTGACCTAAATTTGTTTCATAATTTATAAGACAAGATGGAGCTTCTACCAGAATAAATGTGTGAACATGGTTTTTCCTTGACATAACATACCATTAAGAACACATATGTACAGGTAACGAACTTATTTACATTTATTCAGGAATCTTCCTGTCCAACATTTTAGAGAAGAAACATCAGGATGCACTCAAGAAATGAAACACCCAAAGATGTTTCTGCACTTTTTAGATTTCCTCAATTACCAGTTTTTTTTGTTGTTGTTGTTTTTTGCTGCATGTTCTTAGACTTACACTTCCTTATAACTCCTTTTTTGTTTACGAGGCTGATAACCAAATCCATGTTTGCATTAAAAGTGTTGCTGACTGTCTGGGCTGGCCCAGACTGAGGGAGTCCCAACATCAATGCTTCAGTGTGTCGGGCATAAAAGGATCAATGTGCCCCAGAGAGAAGGGCTGTCTTTGCCCCAGCGCTTTGCAGCTGTGGGACCCGGGCATCCATCCATGCCCCCCACCCCAGCACGGACATCCCTCCCTCAGGGGCCCAAAGACTGACAATAGTAAACTGGTAAAAAAAAAGAAAAGTGCAATGGAAAAGTATTCGTGCCACACATGTTTTTCTTCATTTTGTTACAAATTTCACGGTTTTATTGGGGTTTTATGTGATATACCAACACTATGTGCATGAACATGATACATGCTTTTATTAACAAACAGAAATCCCACAAATGTTTTAGGATTTTTCTTTCTTTACTCCAACACTGCTGAGTAAAATCCAGCCGCATTTTCACCAGAAGTCACTTAAGTCAAACTTTCTACGAGTCGATATGAAAACAACACAGCGTTACTGTAAAGTCAAAGTAATATACAACAAACATAAAGAGCTAATGCGAAGCACATTTTAAAGTTTTTAGGACATACCTATATTTATTCTCTCCTAAAATTCATAAAATGAAACATACCTGTACCGTATCAAGCTCAGATGATTAGAACATCCTTCAAATAAAGGCAGCTTTAATTGTGGAGCACATTTTAGCAACTACACAATTCAAACTTATTTATGTACCTACAACATACAAAAATACATTGCAGTGGAGTTATTAAAAACCCCAGTACGAACAATAGTAAAAATGAAGTCAAATCTGTGATGTAAAGTCGGTAATATTAGTAGAACGGTCCTAGTTGTGTCAAAGTTGTGGGACCCAAATGCAGAGGACAGATGTTCCAAGTAGATGGTGAGATTTTAATGGCTAAACAGTTAAATTATATGAATATAGGATTGCGGGAACAAAAGGAGACCAGAATACATGACTTAAAGGGAAGTAATCCAACAATGAATGAATAAATGAAGGATACAGTTGTGGAAGAAACACGCAGGCTGAGAGAAAGCAAGAGAGATAAATAAATGACAAGCAGATGAGGAGTAAACACTAACAGGGGGGAGGGCAGAAATAAAGAACTTAACATAAGCATTATATATAACATCCAACTAAAATAACAAAAAAAAAGTAAGAGGAACAGGTCTAGTCTAATAAAAGAAGGAAGAAAAAACATTTAATATGGTCCAAGCAACAACAAAATAATTCAAAATAACAAATAACAAAAGGTAACCTAAACCAAATGGGTTTTCAGCCTTTGAATGTTTCAATTAAACACGAAAAAAACAAATTTTATTTATTACTATTCCTAAAGGGTAGATAAATATTGTTGTCAATCAAATTATACTCATTTCTTCAAAGATTTTTGGAGATGCAGATGAAAACAGTTTCCTGTATCAGTCTGTGTTACTAGAAATCTACCAATCTTCTGACTGAAGACACTGGTGTTCTAAAGCAGTCTTATTAGGAGGATAAGGCTTGTTTGGGAGGAATTTTTTTCCACAAGACTTTAAGATCACGTTCAAATGAAAAGTTCATGGGGGTGAATAGTTTTGAACGTCTGAGCATTCGTGAAAGAAGAGATGGTTTTAGTGGGCTTGGAGCAAAGATCAAACACATCTAAGCCCATCAGTGTGTAACTTTCAGCTATCTGGCTCTGGATGACGAAGCAACACGAGAAGATGGGATTTACTATGTGTGGCTTTTACAGCTGTTTTCTCTGTTTGTCATGTGTTTAACAGTTCACTGGTGCCTGTTTGCTTTTAGCAGAATGGAAGACAACGCGGGGGCTTTCTTCTACCCACAGCCCTTCACGCTCAATGGAACACTCACCAAGACCTATTTATACCGACGTTAGGCGTATACGGAATGTTGCTTTTGATTTTTAAAGAAAGGACAAAGTTTTGCGAAATCTTGCAAACTTTGTCCTTTTTTTCCCTTTCTCCATGTCCCTTTAGGGGCGCTGTAATTTTCCTACATGAGTTCAATCACATAAAATAAAAATAAAAATAAGGGCTTCTTAGTTGTATTTATCAACAGTGATTGTTTTCTGCCATAAATGCAGATTTGAGAATTGCACCATTCTTCTACCTAAGCCTTGGATATCTACAGCTCCTCTACCTACTGCGTAGCTGACTACTGTCCTTCTACCATTTAAATTAGTTGTTGTGATGTATAAAAAATGTGAAAAGGTTCGAGGAAATGAATACTCATTCAGCACATCTACCACTATAACTGACATATTTAAACTATACATCAGCTAATAAAAACACCTTATTCTTTCAACATTTTTAAACAACGCTACACATAATTAATTATTGGAATTATTGGAAAACAGAGTATTTTCAGTCAGAGGCTTAGGTGTAAAACAGACTGCTACAGAAGATCAAGAATCAGTTTATTTATATAGCGATAATTTACCGCAGATGTTGTCACAATGCACTTTACAAGAAAATCAATTAAAATCATAGATTCATCGGATATTTTCGGCCCACAGCCATCACCATCTATAATATCTGCTTAGTTAATTAGTTACTCCAACACCATTTAATTTCCCTTTGGGATAAATTAAGTATTTTTGATTGATTAATATAACTGTTTTTATTACAACTACATGATGGGACTTCTGGAAGGATATTTATCTTAATGGTGACATTAACCAGATGAAACCAATTTGACATAACATATAAAACGGTAAATGATGAAAAAAATGCACCTGAAAACATTTTAGGGTATATTTGACTACTTATTGGGTTATACAACACAGATTTCACTAGTTCTTTAAAAAACTGAAAGCCAAAAGGAACATTAATATGGAAAATAATAGACGTAAAAGCCTTAAAAACAAACAAAAATACATAAAATCCTTCAATCTAACAGAGTTTAATATTTTGTAATGTTTGCAGAGTAAATATGGTACTATAAATTTCTTACAGAAAGATTGTGCCCTTTTAATTAAGAGTTTTTATAAGTAAATAACAATATTTCAAGCTGTAAGCTGAACTCTATAAATAGTCCATATAGTGTCTCTTGTATAAATGATTATAACTCATACTGTATCAAAAACCTGTCCAACAATGACATAACTCTCTAAGTGTGGTTTAAAAAGAATAAACTGTTAACTCCAAAACAAGTACTATTTGGGTCAAAATTATTGGCAATATCCATTTTATTTACAAGCAACTGAATTTAGAAAACTAAATTTATAATCAACAATCTTTCCGAAAAAACTCCTAGCTCTAAGTTTTATTATGGAACAAAGCTAAAGCCTAAAAAGCTAGCTAACTACAGCTACAAAAATAAGGTTAAGGTAAAAGAACAAACTCACTCTGGCAAGTAAACTAAATGCATAAATTCAAACCACTGCTATTGCTTTCATTGTACATTTTATCATCATGCAATTTTCTTATTGTTTCTGACTGTGGTAATATATATCACGACATTTTGGGATTTCCACCTCATAATTGTAAGACTGATATATTTTAACAAATGGACGAACATCACTTCTAATAGTTTTGGTTAGACTGCAGTCTATTAACTTCCTCTAAAAAAAGGACTTCTTTTCAGAAACCAAATATTTCTGCAAAAATATTTAATGTTGTTTGCGTAGGCTGAGATGATACAGTATAACAACACATAAAGTTGCAGCACTGACACTTGAAGGGTTTTAATTACAATAAATACAATTAAGGTAATAGGTAGCAAAGGTTCTGAAAACCTACTTTTCTTGCATAAACTTGTATATAGTTTAATTGTATAATAGATGTCTATGCAGTTAGGTCTTAAAAGTATTACAACACAAAATGGTTCAATTTTCTTATCCTGATCTACAAAACCCAAATGCCGGCAAGTATTTGCACTAAATGAATGCAGATGAATGTTAATTTTAGCCCTGTGCTGGCTCATACTGCCCAGTTCTGTAGGTAGCTGAAAGCTGTTTATGCTGATTTGACCTTTGTGAGTCTTTTCTGTACAGCTGCTGGTAAATGAATGCATAATCTGAGCACTTGGTGAACCAGTCTCTCACAGGATAATTCCAGCGAAAACATAATCCTTGATAAGGATATGGACTTGAGGTTCCAAAAATAATGTACGCCTTAACATCTGAATGTAATATAAATGCTGATTTTCTCTACGTCATCTGTACATTTGGTGACATTATTCTATTACTACAAACATCAGTGTATTTAATTTGGAATTAATGTTATAGAAAAATGCTGTAAAGCAATAACGAAGGGAAATGGAAAATGATTAACCACCTGGGTGATACTGCGTGCAACACCATTTTCCGGCAATTACAACACATTTGTTAGTGGATGATGGTTCCAGCTTTGCACCTGTAGAGAATGAATGTCTGTCAATTAATTTGTACTAAATAGTTTAAAATTAGTACATTTCAGAGTGTCTGTCATCAGCAGTTATTAAGATGTATTTCAGATTCTCAGTTGGATTAACTCTGGATTTTAACTGGGTCAACATTACACATGGGTTTTAAATACAGAAATAAATGCATAATTTAATTGTAGCTCTTTCCTTCTCCTGCTGGACAGTGAATTTAATCCCAGTCTAAAGTCTTTTCCAGTAGCAGCTAAGCTGAGCTTCTACTACCACTGCTTTCCCCCTTAACTCACCCAACACCAGAAGATGAACTGCAGCTCCTTGCACCTGCATCCCTTGTGCTGGACCACGGACACTTTCTGTTAGCTGATAAGATCCTTTTCTGCCGTCCCACAGTGAAGACTCTGCTGTTACCACATCTTCCTTTGGTCATCCCCCACACAGCTCACTGACCACTTTGTTTATTTGTTCCTCAAAACAACCAAAGTAAGACGTTTTTACGGGCCAAGATAAATTAGTTAATGGAAAAGAAATGAAAATATTGCTTTACTATTTATTACTTCATGGTGTTTCATTGTGCTTTGCAGTGCTCAACCATACCAAAGTTTATTTTGAAAGAACCGCAAAACGTCTAGTTTGCAAAGATTAGTTCTCAGTAGTTGTTTAATCTAATTCACAGCGCCATGTCTAGTCCTTAAACCAAAAATCAAGCACTGTGGTGGAAGGATGACTGATAATTAAATTCAGTCATAGAGACTTTATTTAAATATTCCAAGACTGGATTCTGTAGGATAAGCGTGTAGAGACGGATGGATAAAAAACATGTTATGTGCCTTTGCTTTATCCACATCTGATTCTGTTAAAAAACGAATTTTACTAATTAGACAAGCACTGAAGGATAATAGTCCTCTGCTTTCACCTTTGGATTCGGGTGGCTTTTGTTGTTGCCATTTGGTTTAAACCGTGTAAGTGTTTCAAATATATTATAGATTAGTCTTTATGGCTTCGCACTTCTCTCCCAAGCCAGATCAAGGGTGTTCTATGGCTTCATTAACTTGCATTGCATTTCTCAATGTCACCTTCCAGTTGGTTACAAGGTGTAAGGACCATGTGCAGATTTTGAATAGAAAATCAGACGTAAATAAGAAAATAGGATAAATGGAATCACATTAAAATGGCAAATTAACCCAAACCCAAATAAACAGGGAAAATTGAGAACAAATTGCTGTTTTGGAACAAAAAGAGAAGAAGAAGAGAAATAATTACCAATCAGAAGCAAAAAAACATTATAATTGTCTGGAAGAAAATCTCTGAGGAGGCTGTTGTGATTGACAAAAGATCTGAAGACAAAATTTATTTCATTTTAGAAAATCTTCCATTTTATTTTATTTATTTTTTCTGTTAGACTGTTATGAAAATAGTAGCATAAAAAGGAGTTTTCGCACGGCAGCAACAAATATAACAGCTTGATTTCTGTTGCAATTTAAAGAATCTGAACTAAAATGTTAAAATAAAATGGCAAAATTAACACAAAATTAGTTATTTGTAATGAGCAAATAAAATAAAAGCAATAACCAAACAAAACTTTTTGTTTAAATTCAATGCAAAATGAAACTTTTATTCATTTTTGCATTCTCAAATTTATGAAACCCCTTCATGACAGGTATCTTTAGACCTAGGAAGGGCCAGTTTTTCGCTTTTATGATCTCCTTAGTATGATTTATAGCTTAGGAATCTTAGCAAACATCTCATGAGGATAGTCCTCCAGATCATTGATGTTACAAGTAGTTTTTGGTTTGTGATATTTTTTGTTTAGGTGCCCACAAAACCCACTCTACTATCTTTTTTGGACTTTTCCTGAAACAAAGTCTTGATATCCCTAGTATAATTACCCTGTTGAAAGCTCCGGTAATGCCCAAAGCTTCAGCTGGTATGACATTTTCTTCCAGGATTTCCCGAGACTTTATTAAATCTATCTTCTCCTTCACATGCTTTAACTTTCCATGCAGCACCACTGAGCCACCACCATGCTCCAATGTTGACATGGTTGCTTTTAGTGTAGCATCTTTCTTTGCTCTCTGGTTTTGATTTATTGCCCCACAGAACAGAATTCAGACAACACTCAGCAATTTATATACCTGTGAGCAAATAAGAGCTTGACCGTGGTTTAGGTTCAGTGCTTGTGTGAGTTGTGGAGTTCAGTGTTTCACGTGTGCCTTGCTGTAGAATCTTAAACCTCACCAGCTGCTACCCACAAGTCAGTCTACAAATCTTTTTTAGTCAGTCAATCGAATTTGACCACCTGCCTCTGGAATCTGGTGGCAGCCGATAGTAGTTTCTACTTTCTGTCACTTCCAGGCAGGATGGCCACTATATAGAAGTCTGTGCAGCAGATTCTCTGGCTTCTGCACTTATATAAATATCCAATGAATTTAAAATGTAAAAAGTCATATGTGAAAAAAAATGAAGTGATGAGAGTCGCATGAAAACCATGTGTGTACATGTGGATGTGCAACAGAATAAACAGGACATTGTCAAATTACTACATGGATTTCACATATTCCTATCAAAGTTACTTCTTGTTCCAATTTCAATTTTACATTCTCCACATGTGATCACGTTCTATTCATATATGATCAAATACTTTTCACATGTGTAAATATGTGGAAATGCATGAAACATGTTTGTTCCAAACCAGCAGGTATAGATGTGTGTGGTTTTTTATGCGCCTCAAATGACTTGCTTTTGAGGTTCATGTTGTGAACAACAAACATGAACATCTAATTGTAAACTTGTTAAATCTCCTATTAAAATAATGAACAGGATTATTCCTTGTTCTTCTTAGTGGAAGGCAAAATTTTCTTCCCTTTTTGATGAATTCTCCTAACTAAGTCAGAATTTTAACATGCAATGGAACAGGATGATTAACATTCCTTGTATTTGAGGTTTACTATCTACGATACACCTGGTGGATCTAATGGAGTTGTTGATTGGCAGCAACCACCTTTATGGGAAACATTTAAACACTTGTGAAAGTTGACAAACAATTAAATTAATTTTATATGGAACTGTAGTTTTGGACACACTTCCTTTTTTTTGTCTTAACTATAATAACCAAGGGTGGGGCATCAGTTCAGTTATTGTTTTGACTCCCAGCTGTGGGCAAGGTTCAGGATGTAACAGTTAGTTTCCTGTGCAGCTGTAAAGGAGCCGTTCTGCCGCATTCATCAGAACTATTTTAACCGACGTCTTCATCTGGCCAATGAACAAAAACTGCCAAATAACAACTTTAATTCTAAGCTTTGAGGGATTAAACCTTGGAAAAGTTATTTTAAATAAACTAAGATTAACATTTTCGAATTTGGTTGGTTTAAAAAAATGTCCTTTATAATTATTTTGAACCTATTTTGTGTATTTTATCAGTCAGACTCTTCTTGATGTTCATCCCACAGATGGCAGTTGAATTCCAACCTTTAACGTTTGTGTTTTAGCTCCACTAAACGGTTGCACACGTGAAAGGTCAAGCAGTGGTGGAACAAATCAAGAGTGGGAAATAGCCGTGTCCTGGCCAACAGATAGCAGAGGGAGGCTGGTGAGGAAAACGGATCAGACAGCAGGCAGACAGCATGCTGCAGGTCTCCTCTGAGTCTCTTCAGAAATGCTCTAAATCAATTGGAAAGGCTCACTTTATCATTTAATTCCCAGAGGCTGCCACAGAGAGAGGAAACTGGTTTTGACTCAAACCCGTTTGCATAGACAGTTGGGAAAACTAGTGGCAACAATAACAACAGATAAAGTGACATATTTTCCTGGGTGGAGTACAAACCTGCTGTTTTCATGCAAATTAATCAGTAAGAGCCCAAGTGGTGCTTTAAGATAAAGCTGGAGCAGTGAGGCGTGAGAGCTCAGTCCGGTACGCACAAAGAATAACTAAGATTTCACTTCCTCCACACTTTCTAACACAAAAAAGCACTGACCACTGCACTGACATTTTACATGGACAATACTCACTGAGCACTCACTCCTTTCCCATGGTAGAGTTGTTCACTTGGTAGGAGGGAAATAACTGAGAGGAATCCAGGGTCCACTCCATCCTATCTTCCTTTTAAATGTTTTCAAAGAGAAGATTTTCATGTTGGACGTAAACATTTTGTCGTTACACAGGGAACCTGTTTATTGTTGAATACAACAACCAGAGCAAGCTGCTTTTGTCTGTGGAATCTACAATTGTTGTCAACTAAGGGATAAGCTGGTAACAAATGGGTTTTTGGTATTAGTTATATTATGTAAAAGTACATACAAATGTAAACATTACAGCAACATGTACAAATGGAACATCATGTTTATAGAATTTTCTGAATAACTGGCAATTATGTTGGTTAAAATGGTTTGGCTAAAATTTACTTAATACACATTTTTGGCAATATTAATTATCACAGCAGTATCTTATCAGTCCCATATCTTATACATGAAGGGCTTTTAATGTGTCCATCTGCAGGACTAATTATAACTAGTACATGAACATCAAATATATGTGAAGTTTTTCTCATTAAAAGAGGTGCTTAGACCCACAGAAGTCAAACTCAAATGAGAATATTGGTTCAGTTTGGCTTGAATTCCCAGATTCCTGTGGTCAAACTTAGTTGACTGGAATTGTCTTTATGAATTAAGTCTTTAGTAATTAGAGATTTTGTAAGGTTTCCTGTCTGACATCTGAATGTTTATGAAAGGAACTACTTTCTGTATGGTTCGATGCTCCTGCTGTGTGGCTGTGCAGGACAAACTGTATGACACAAACCTGTTATAGATAGTTGACATCTGGTTGGTCTCTCAGTTAATTTGATAAGACAACCGAAGACAAAAGGAACACAAAAAGACTGACTGAGCTGTACATGAGCTTATTATTTTAAAACACTTCTTAATTTTGATAAATTGACCAACAATGTGCTAAAAATAAGTGGGACAAATTCTACGTTAATTAATTGTAAATATTTTTCAAGATCATTTTCAACATAGAACTTGAATGGGTTAATTTGCTAAACAGCTGTGTTGAAATCTAAATCCATCTGGACTTGTCTGCGATGATCTTGTCTGAACTGATTAGGCTTAATGTAACAAATAAATGGAACCGGTTTTCACCAGAAATGTTTTTAGCTTTTTTGTCAACAAGAGGCATCGTATCCTATAAGAATAACTACCATGAATTCAATCAATTTTGAGTTGTTTTTTTTTATGCCTCGAGGGAGCAATTTGAAGTTGGATTGTTTGCCAGCATATATGCAAACTATTCACACACAAAACAAGATTGAAATACCAAATATAATAGAAAAAGGTGCAGAAAGAACGAGGGTTAATGGCGGTGGTCGTCGCTGCTGCTCCCCAACAATTACCAGGGGGAAATATATGACAAACATTAGTATCATGTAGAATTGCAATTATTAAACCAACAAGGCAAATTAACCACTTTTTGTACATAACCAGTGCACAAATGTATTTAATTTCACGGGGAAATTAACATTTATATTGTAAGCAATACATTAAGACAGTTTGTAAAACTCAACAACCAAGTAAATGCATTAATAAGCAACTGGGCCAATATGACCGTTATCTGCACAATATAAATAAGTGATTTTTTATTATCATTACCAAATGATTCATAGAGGCTACTTACTAGGACAATAGTTATAAATCAAGACGGTAAAGTCAAATCAAGGGTGGAGGCAGGGGGTCACCAGGCCCATGCTCAACCCTGAACCTGCAGACAATTTGCAAGAAAATTAAACTAGAAGCTATCTCTGCTACAAATTATGTTATATGTAAGTTAAACATTTTAAAACATCTGAACCAAAAGTCACAATTTCAATTCGGCAGTGGTGAGTTGTTCCTACCTTTACCGTGGCATGTCGCATACGTACTAATAAGTATTTACAAATAACAAAAGATAAATACATAATTCTAAATACTTTAATTTACAAATACAACAAATACCTCAAAACATAAAACAAATTTGAGCTTCTACAGGGAAATCTTCAAGACTGAATATTAAGTGCAACTATTACTCCAACTCACCTTTTAAATCACAAAATAGACTCTACCAGAACCTTAAAAAGATATTCAGACACCTGGGGTAACGTTTAACCTGACCAAGCTAAGAAGAGAAGAGACAAAGGAAACTACATTATGATTTAGATTGAGTTTATAAGTTCAACATGTTGAATATAACACAACAGTCTCTGCTAAATAAGAGAAATACATTTTTAATTTCAAGCGTATCTGGAGAAAAGAACAAATGATAAAATGATTGTCTGTTGAAATACATAAATCACTAATTGAAATATATTTTAAAGAACAGTTTTACAGTCTGCATGGCCCAAGACACTGGCACCTCCCGTGAACATGTCTTCCATGTTTCCATTTTTCAAGGATCTCATTTTGTTTACTCCTTTTTTAGTGATGTCCTACCCATTACCTAAAGCCAGAGCCTCCATTTGCACGAATGTTAACTCTTAGCACATATCTGGCTGCTTACTGCTGTTTGTGTCAGCCTAACGTTGCTGGGGGTTTATTTCCAACTATTATTATCTTATTTTTATGTTGCCTATCTGTGGCTCTTTGTTGCAAAATTATGGAATGACTGAAAGAGTCAGATTGTGGGGAAAAAAAAGCCACTGAATGCTACATAGTGAAGCGGTGATCAAAATAAACAAACTAATAAGCAGTAGAAAGAACACTTAAAAAACCCTTTCTTTGGTTATTTTAAGATTAACTGTTTGTAATCTCGTACTAATTTCCTAACCTACCCTATAGCAGTGCAGGTGTGGCTTGCATAAAACTTGGGGAAATGTTATTTGGATCAACACAATCAAGTAAATTACAGTTTATGTACAACCTAGCTCATCTAACTCGTTATAAACATACATTTTGGCTTCTGAAGAACTAGCATATATCTGCTTTCTGTGCGATCTATCCCTGATTATATCTTTCTGCCCTCAGCTCTATTGTTTGTGAACCATTTAAAGAGCTGTTGTTGTTCCCCTAGCAGAGGAGAGCGATGGTTCATTATTATTCACACTGGCTTTGAAGTAGGTCTGACTGATTTGTCTTTCTGCAGTAGGAAAAAAAGAAAAATCCTATGTGTATTACATAGTTCAGAGCAGAGATCAATGGCTAAATACTTAATGGATTTTTCAGTTTTGCTGCCATATTGCAAGGTGCAACATGCATGCAAACCTGATCAACTCCAACAGCCCTCAACCTCTGAATTTTCATCGCATAAATATATGTCTGACCCACTCCTCGACTTCAACGCTGCCTCATTCACTGCTTAATTTCCCTGAGGAAAATTTTTTCATGATGTAACCCTGAGAAAGAATTAGGAATGCAGAAATGGGTTAGAAGTGACATGTGAAACTTTTGTGGTGGGGGAGGGGGGAATTAAAAAAGCCAATACGAACAAGACTGAAGAAGAACAAGATGAACATTTCTTGAGTGTTAAGCTGAGCAACTCCTAACCCTTTGGCTTGTAAGACAAATATGAAATTAGTCAGTGTTGGTTTTCTAGAAACAAATTTAACGATACATAAACAACAGTTCATGAGAATGGCACAAGATTTTAAGAGTTTGTTAAGGGCAAACTAAGAATTTCACTCTTTTTTTAGTAACAGTTTCATAAATAAACTATTCGGAATAATCTTCAATTAAAATCTTTATATCCAGCTTTTTTTCTTTAGATTTTGGCATTAATATATACATATTTTTTATTCTATGGTGGGCTTCATGCCAAAAGATTAAAGATTTTCTTTATTGTCACAAAATATTTTTTATTTCTGTGATGTTGATCAAATGAAACCTGATTAAAAAACACAAATTAGTTCTTTAGCACTGACAAGAAGTTTCAACACATTATACTTTCTCACAGTAATTAAAAATCACACCTATCGTCACACTTTTTGTCTTACTGAGGACCCAAAATGCTGAAAGACTACCAATTTTATAGATGGAGGTCCCTTCAATGCTAATGTTACCCATTAGCAGCCGTTTTAAATTAGCTTTTGCCAGACAAGAGCTGCTTCCTGTATTGCTTTAAAATAAGAAACTTAACACAATTAAACACCTCCCAATTTTTTTTTATAACTGAACTTTTTCAACAAGCCTTCAGCAAAAGTAGCAAAACATGGAAACAGTTCAAGAAACACTTCCTTTAAACAAAGGTATCAAACACAGACAAAAAATTGTCAAGTTTAAAGCAATGCCTGTGTGAGAAAATTCCCTTATTGACTAGATGAAGGGACGTTGAAAACATCTGGATGGAACTTATTGGTAAGCAATACAGTAATTACATTTTGCAGTTTTATACATTCTACAACAAGAGATAATCAGAAAGCAAGTCGGGGATTTTATATAACTAATTAGTTGTAGTACCATGTGTTATGTAATAGACATTAGGTTTTACACATTAAGTGTACTAAAAGAAAAGGACTCTTTCATTAACATTCCAGAGATCTGATGAATCCCCAGAAGAGAAGTCAGCTGCTTTGCCCTAATCACTTTGACAGGCTCTTATTTCGGCTTAAGGCTAGCAACACCAGGCTTCTTTTGGACAATGATAGCTGAGACTTCCAAACGGGGATCTTAAAAGTTTAGTTGGGCACAGTATTCCCGGGATCTAGCTCAAACCTATTTTTTTGCACAAAATTTAAGATGCAAAATCAATTTTCTGTTAGACTGTGAAACAACAGGCTTTAAAATGCATGATAGAAATCGAACAAGAGCCTTCTCTCCATTCTCAAGTCCCACTCTAGCCATTTACTGTCTGGTTCGGTTTTAGCCAAGCTGGGTGTGTCCCCATTTGCAGTTTGTTCCTCAGTATGTTGCACACAGCATATCTATGGGTGGGAATGTGGGTAGGAAAGTGGCAACTTTGATGCACCATTGGCACGTATAAGCAGCTGTTGATACTTGATATCCTATTGCACCATCACTCAAAAACCTCTGAATAGTTTGTGCATGTGAATGCTAATGTCCTCTTGTTATATACACATTCTTTCGCTTGTTTTTTGTTGTTTATTACAAATACATAAAAAAGAACCACAAGGCTTTTGTTTCTATAGTACTTGTTGTAATCCAGATATTGCATCTTAAAGTGGACTGTGGCATATAGAGCTTATAGAGTAGGTTATGCATGAGACCACAAAACATTTTGGAGCTGAGTTTGCAAGTATCATATTCACTCGTCCACTGACGCAAATCCATGAGGAAAATAACCAATGCAATCTGCTGCCGAACAAACAACTTCAGCGCTACACCTGGCTTAGCCAAGCTTGTAAGACTAATGAGTTAGTTCCAAAAATGGGTAAGAACTGCAGAAGATCTATGAAGAGACAATGTGACTGGGGAAGAACAAAATTTTGAAGAGAAAGAAAACTAAAATAGATGCAGAGGATACAAAAAAAACGAGTTTATAGAGACAGTTGTAGAGCCTCGCTGGCAGCATCTCAGCCCATGTTCTCATCCAAGAAGCTGTCTCAGACCAGGTGTGGTTACTATGGAGAGAAGAACACTAAGAGAAAACAAAAAGGTCAACAAGGTTGAAATAACTGTAACTGAAGCAGATTGGACAAAGGAAGAAAGTATCAGAGCAAGAACTAGTAACCTGTTATGCTTTATCAAGAAAGTTTCACAAGTTTATAATAATCACTAATAAGGAAGCAAATTGTTACCAGACTTAAAATGGAAAAACATTTCCAAAAATGCTTTTTCATTTCTAAATATGGTAACGATTTGCTTCAATACACTAATGTTTGGCATGTCTGGACCAGCACTTGTCAACAAACAATTGGTCACTAACCAAATGGGGAAAACATTTGGGAACATCTATCTGTATGCCTTAAATGAACAATCAGGTACAGCTTTGCAGGAACATGCCTAATTTCTGTCAGGCTGCCCCAGGGCCGCTAGTTTACCACCATTAATGTATGAATAGGTGAATGACTGAATCTAGTGTAAAGTGCTTTGGAGTTCGACAAAAAATAGCTACAATTTACAAAGGAGAAAAGTATCACAAGAAATTTAGCTATCCTGGAAAAGGTTCCTTCAAAATATAATTAACCAATTATAAACTATTTTTGTGTCTTTTGTTAAGTTTTCTAAAGGTGAACACACAATCATTAGCAGCATTGCCAGAACCTACAACAAATCTAGTATAGTATAATTTCACTTTTAGATTAATAAACTATTTTTGAATATAATTGATTTGTGTCCAGAACTTTTGGGACCCATTGAGCTGCAGCTCCCCGGGCCCTAATGACACCAGCCCACCCACTTGTAAAGTACCTCTAAGCTGTTGTGTGGCTAACAAGATTTATCTGACCTTGCATGGTTAGGGTAGAAACATGAAACTGTTCCTTTAATTCTGTCATCCCACTGAATCCCCCCCCCCCAGGAAACACACACACAAGGAGAGAGAGAGAGAGAGAGAGAGAGAGAGAAAGAGAGAGAGAGGGAGAGAGAGAGAGATTAATCAAATCAGCAGCAGTGATTAATTCTATCAAAGCAACCTCGCCTCTCAAAATAATACCTTGTTAATTTAGCTACTTACTACAGTGGTGTGTTAACTGACTGACGGGATCCATTCATTCGTGTTTGCAGGAGAGAGTGTTAATGAATCCCATCGTGTGTGTGTGTGCGTGTGTGTGTGTGTGCTTGTGTGTGTAGGGGTCCTCCTGATGCGGCCGCTGGAGCCTTTAAACGTTTTATTCAGTCAAGAAGGAAATCATCTTCTACCACGAGCACTCCCGCTGGCTTTATCCGCGCGTCGTGGCCGCTGCGCGCAAAAACGCGTGAAGGCGGCGCGTGGTAACACGGCGTAATGTCCCCTTTGCTGGCGGATCGTCCCCGCATGTTTGTTTACATGTGAAACACCTGCTGACGGAGAAGGAGATCTCTGCAGGACACACACACACACACACACACACACGCACACACACACACACACACACGCATTTGTGCGCGCGCGCCCCTTCTCTACCTCTGACAGCGTCCCTCCGTGTCTCCTCCCCCTCCCTCCCTCATTAGCTGTTCCGGCGGTAACGGAGCGACTCCCTCCCTCCGCTTGTAGCCGGGTAGCAGGCAGCGAGCGGCGGCAGCAGGACGCAGCTCCCCGCGGTGCGCTCCATCCACGGTGCTGTCAGAGGAGGGTATGTGAACTCGTTCGTGTCGTCTTTTCTGTTTCCCTGACAGCTGTCGGCTCGCGCTCCCAGCACAGGTGCTCTTCTCCATTGTTTATGTCTTCCCTTTATTTTTGCGTGAATCGCTGCTGAACGCATTCTTCTTTTCTCTCTCTGCTTGTGTTGCGTTTGAAGACAATTTGTTCGAACCGAGGGTTGCTGCACACACCAAATGCATTGAATGCATGGGCTTTATCCCGCTCTCCAGGCTTGAGGGGGATGAATACATGAAAAAAAACGAAGAGGAAAGAAATCTTCAATCCTTGGAATGAAGCAAGTTGTTGCGTCGTTTTTGCGCCTGGTGGCTCCTGCCAGTTTAGAGATTGCATTACCATTACCAGTGAACGCAGATCCCCTGTGTTTGTAGAAAATGAGCTACTTTAACGCTCTCAAACGCGCCATAACCTCTCTTGTCGTTTTAAGAATGCTGCTGGCTGAAGGCTTGGGAGATCAGCTGCTCTGCTCGTGGCCCAGCCCATCAGGGCAAACTGGATCTGGGTTTGAATTAGTCAGTGTACTCCCAAACACGCCCAATCCCCAATGAAGCAGAAGCCTTGTGGAGCACATCGACCAGACATTTCATTTTTTGGTAGTTTGCTGTAAGTGAACAACACTAAACGTTCTTCCATCGTCGTTCTGTTTATGTGCATCTTATAGCACTGCACTGGACATGGTTGATGCAAAAGGCGAAATGTCGGTTTAAAAAAATAGTTTTTCATGCTCACTTGAGATCATTGTGTGTTACAGTGTAATGTCCGCTAAAACAAGAAAAAAAATGCCTAGATTGCTCTTTTTCTTTTGTGACAGTTAATAAGTTTGCATAGCAGTTGGATGGATACACAGCTTTTGTAGCTGCGGTTGTATGTTTAGAGCCATCATCCTGCTGGAAGATCAACATCAGCTCCAGACGTTTAATAACTTTTCTCCCCAAGGATTTCCATTTAGCTTTATCCATTTTCCAATAAATTACTTTTATGCCCGTTTACAGGGAGCCGGTTTTCAGTGAAACCATAACATTTTTGGTTGTTTATTGTAGTAAATGAAATTTCTGACACCAGTATTTTCTTGAAGTACGCAGCGGGTGCGAAAGCACACATGGACAGAATGGATAGCTGCTGGAGTTCTTGCGGTCTCCTCTTAGCGCAGAACTTTTCCTCAATCAGCATCTGAAAGTATGGCTGCTTTCCAGATGGAGGTCTCATGTAAACATAGCATCAGTGTCACTTCTAAGAAAAAGCCTCCCCACATCATGACGCTGTCAATATCATGTATATTTGTTTGGGTTGTGTATTCAGGGTTTTGGCTTTTCACTATACATGCCACATCTTTTTGCATCTTGGTCAAAGCATTCAACCTTGGTGGCACCAGACTGGAACATAATTATTTGTCCTTTCTGTCCTGTGAAACACTAAATATAGGACAATTAATAGTTTGGTTTTAACAATAGCTTTTTCTTAAACTAACTTTTGCCTAACGGCTAGATTTTTGATTTTTTTTTTTCCTTTTGACAGATTATCTGATTAATCAGACTCAGATCAGGTGGCTGAGCATGTCTTCTTAGATTTACACTTATAACATACTCTTTTACTTTCACCATGGATTAAATAGTGCTTGTAATATGCTCAAAACTTAGATTTGGTTTTAAACCCATCTCTGCTTTTAACTCTTCCTTCCTGACCTGTCTCTTGTTCCTAGATCTTTGTGATGGTATTTGTTTGCTAAAGTTCTCTAACATACTTAAAAACAGCACATATGCTGATATTCAATAATACAGGTGACTTAAGTTAGTTCTGTTTGGACTGGACTTTATTAAATGTATCAAAATAATAGGGGCCGAATACAAATGGACTAAGAGTAGCAAAAGGAGTATCATAGTGAATGAATCTGTCAGTGAAGAGTTCAGAGAGCCAAAGGCTCAGTGAAGAACTCGGTCTGCAGAGGAGGAGCATGCTTAGGCAATTCCTTTTAGGTTGGGCAAATATCTTCATAATTATTCTCCTGGCTGTCACAGCCTGGGTAGAAATCTTTTGGGATATATTAACAAGCTGTGAGGGTACTTATTCTGTCTTTAAATGGTCATATTAGTAAATTCATTGGCCATTTGTTATTTAAAAAAAAATATATTGCACAAATGCCAGTTCTAAGCATTGTTTTATAAACTGTAACTGCCAGAGGCTTAAACCTCAGTATGTCAGTTAATTACATAACTGTTTAAACGTTTAGCAAATTCAAATGCATTCAAATTATTTTGATCTTGTTATCTTTGTTAAGCATTTAAACAGCAATATAAAGACATTGTAGTGTTTATTTCTTGGAGCAAGAAATAAAAATACTTACATTTCTATTATTTGTTCACCTGTATAACAAACAATACAGTATTACATCTCTAGAAGAATCCAATGGTTTTCGAATTCATGGTGTTCTAAGTGTTCTTTATGATGTTCCGTATCTTTTGTGTGGAAGCAAACACTCACTTAAAGTATACTTGTAAGGTTCCCTCTTGACCCTCATTCAGATCCAGACGGTTCAAAAGTTATAGAAAACTGTGTTTACAAGTTTGGACACACAAACACATCTGAGGTGAAAACGATAAAGAACACTACCACAAACTGTGATGAGGAAAAAAATGAATACAGAAGAAGTTAGAGTTATGTTCAAATAGTGCTATTTTG
Source organism: Orestias chungarensis (assembly GCA_032876305.1). NCBI lineage: Eukaryota > Metazoa > Chordata > Actinopteri > Cyprinodontiformes > Cyprinodontidae > Orestias > Orestias chungarensis. The sequence continues at coordinate 1,112,169 of JAVLVB010000211.1, forward strand.
CACAACATGTTAAAACATGGAGACATATCTAAATAATCTGACACATGTGAGGCCTATTTTCCTTATGCTTTTAATGGACTGAGTACATTTACAGACTTAAGTAGCCCTCTTTCCCCAAAACTGTATGATGACAATGGCATGGGCAGTTACTTGGCACGCTGCATAAATTTACTGAACGTTTACAACTCTTTCTCATTTGATATTATACTGTGTCACCTAAATGTCTTTTTTTACTGGTTTTTATTCAACAAGAATTAATTAGGGGACATAAACAAAACCTTGAGGGAACCCACTCAACAGTATAGCTAAAAATGTTTGTATTTTACCACCGGAGAATCCCTTTAACCCTGAATTTGGAGTCTGGTGTAAATATTAGAGTTTTAAAATTAATTGTTTGTTATTAAAATGATATCGAGAACAGGCCATAATATTTTTTTGACATTTGTATAGTCAGGTTAGTGATTTAAAAAAAATGAACCATGTTCTGGCTTCAGTCCATGATACTTGTCAGTGTTTGCTGATGAGTTAATCTGTTAGTTACCTTTTTTTGATGTCACAATACTTGTTAATAATAAATACTGTGCAGTTGTTAAGCAAACTTCCTGATTGAACTGCTTCTGTGGCCCTTTGGTAATTCCAAAAGACAAAAAAGGCAGCTTAGCACCGGTTTTACGACTACAGTACATCTTTGGCTTCAGCCCTTTTTACCCACCTCTTTATTGCTTAGTAAAGGTCTGCCTTGTATGGCGTGTATCAGGGGCTTTAAATCTTTGTCAAAACACTTGTCATGAAGAAATGTAAGTTTTAAAAGTCCAAATGAATCAAGGCTATGAATTTGACAGCTCTAGTTCAAGTATGTATTGCTGACTTTGAAGTCCCATAGATTGGTTCTTTTCATCAGATATTCTGGCTTTTGTTTAATTCAATCCTTTGTCAATTTTTACCCCTATTAAGTTTCTATTTCCTACTTTTGCGCCCTTAGACACATCATTGCGTACTATAAAATTGATTTGTTGATAGAGACACCAGACTGTGTCAAACAATTGCTAAAGGGGAAGCGCAAGATATAAATATAGCATGTTTTTCTAGCTTCTTCAGCTTTAACATACCTTAGCTCTCGTTGCACATGGTAAGATATTTTTTTAATCAATTGTGTTTATTCGATCAACTGTCGTTTATTTAAATATCGGCAATTCAAAACACATGCCATCTGGAGGTACTTCACAAGAAAAGTAATTTATATGAAATCTTAAAAGTATTTAATTAAACCACTGTTCTATGTAATAGTGTTTTAAGTTAGAAAAAAAAGCTTGCACTGTATTGTAGATTTTACAACAATCCCTTATACTGAGCATGCATGTAACGACAGTGGAGAGGTATAACTTCCGTTTTACAGAAAGAAACCTCGAGCAGAACATGGTTAAATATCAGTGGTCATCTGGTGCTTTCTATCAAAAATAAGTGTCAATCACTGGGTCCTATAAAAAGCATCTGAATTTGAACGAAAATGTTACGATTTCACTGAAAAGTGTCTCAGTGTATACGTGAAAATTTCAATAACAAAATTGATCGCATCTTCTTGGAGAATGTTGAGTTCAGCCTATGGTTGCCGCCAAGAAGGAGTCACACCTGACAGAATGTCCGACCATGTTTACCTTTATCGTTAGAGAAAACACTGAGAGAAAACTTAAAGTTTATTGTTAAATAAAAAGTAATTTAATGTAGTAGTTGGGTAGTAGAAGAAGAAATTAATAGGCGGAGATAAAGTGGTCAGTTTATCCTCCAGCAGCCTGACGCTATGGTAGCTTAACTGTAGAGGTAGCTTAGGAAAGCTTACACCTTTGAATGAGACATGAGAGAGGTTGAGCAACTGTATCATTTCTGCCCTTATCATGAAACGTTATAGATATCAGCAAAGTAGTTCAACAATAACAATCTTCTTAAATAGTTTGGCATATAAGGACGAGGTCCCTTTAACTTTATACTTCAGTATAGCAAATTAACAGTTGGCAACAAATGGCGAAGACATAAAAGATACATTTACATGGGCAGACTAAGCGACATCAAAAGGAACATCTTACCATTCTTTTTTAAAAATATTTGAAATATTAGAAATGCTTCGCTTTCATTAGTTTCACTGAAAGTTTATCACACCCCTTTGTTACAGTAGTGATTTATTTTCGACTTATGAAACATGACAGATTGAGCCAAAATACCATCTGCCTCAACGAGATCAGATTGACTTCTTGCAGGTATATATTATGTATTGGAGACATGTAGCCAAACATTAACAGTAAATCCATTATTTGACCCAGTAAGAATTAAATGTCCGCCTGTGAATTGACAGGTAGCTGGTCTGAAGTGCATACGTTCAGTCCATTTTGTGCCATAAATGTGAGGTAGAAATGTTGAGCACAGAGAACAATTGAGGCAAGGTTGCTGCAATGTTGTAAGCCACCCCCACCCCTCCTACCCACCCCCACTGTCATACAGGTGGGCTTAGAATTCTTAGTCATCGTCTTTTTCTGGACTCTGCTGAAACTGTAAGCTTCAGCTGGGAGCAAGGCTTTCAAATTTCATCTGTAATTGAAAGGTAGCTATGATTTCATTTTTGTAGGAAACTCCACAAATGGCAGATCTTCCAAAGTGAACGAAACAGAACGATTGTTCGTATTTCTTGTATGCACGTGAAATATGAAGTAAAGTCTACCTCCTGGTGAGTTCATGTCACTTTTTGTGTATTGACTTCAGACGCCAGAGGCTTCTGTTGGGATTTCGCAGCTCAGCATGCTGCCTACCGACATTTGCAAATCAAATGAGCTTGTCTGAAGCATCTGAAGCCGTACTCCTCTTCTCCTGTTCTGTTTGGCAATCATTCCCTGCACTTGCAAGTTAACTCAACCCTTTCAAATTTTTGTTTTAGGTCGGTGTTTAAAAAAGGGCACTGCTGGTTACCTGTCAGATTCACGAAGGCGATATAAAGAGGGCCATTTTTTTCTTGACTTGTAGTTGATTTATAATATGCTGTGTCATTCAGCTCAGGCTTACAACGCTGCATAATAATGTGAGGTCGGTGCGAGGTGACCTATGATGTTGACAGCAGGCTGTGTGTGTCCCTGTGTATGCGGTCAGGTACTTGACTCTTATTGGTTTTGGCCCAATTGAACGTTATGTGACCCGTCATGATTTGGTTGCTTGGTGAGTGCGGTCACGTTTCTTCCTGTCGGCTAAACTCCAGTGACCATTTACACAAAGGCACACATCTGTTTCCTCTACACTTTGTGAGGACTCTGTTAATCAAAGACTTATGCTTTTCAGATAAATTCCTAGCTCCTTGCACTGTAAGCACAAGTCTTGATAGGGGTACATTCATCTGCTTCGTATCAGAGCACATGAGCCTTTTCTATTTCTCTAAGGATCAATCCTTTTATCTACCCGTTTTTAATATCCTGACTGATAAGTGGTCTTCATAAGACTATTTCAGTTATGTTGAGTACACTTCTTTTAGTGAGAGTGGAGCTCTTCTTACTAATTATTATAAAACCTTGCTCTTGACTCTTGTTAGTATGATTTCAGGCAACTACATGGCAACATTATTCAGACTACATTCCTTAATGATTGTGGATACTCTACTTCCAAATCAGAAACTACGCTCAATCTTAGATTTAGAAACCTTCATTATTAATTTGGATGTCTTGACGTAGACTAAGAATTTGACCCAATGCTATAAAATGTATTGATTTTCCATCATTATCATCAAATCAATCTTTGCAATAGTAACAGTTTAAATAACTCATTGGGCCTGAAGTGCTGCGGTTTTACTCTTTGCACATTAATAATGGGCTTGGCAGGGGTGTGACAACTCATCCAGCTCAAATGGGATTGAACAAGGTGCCACAAGTAACCTAATGTTTTGTGAAACCTGTCTCCAGTATTGTATACACCATCTCTAATTTGACTCACTGATATATTGTAGTTTCTATGTTTGTTTAAAGGCCGTTTTAGGTGGAGTCTTTATAGCCGTATTTTAGTTAATTTCTCTCATATTGTAATGCAATACAGGAGACCTTGAATGAGTACCCATATCCAGGAAAACAGAGCAGTGCCACTAATAAATGTGGAGGCAGTGTAGTTCAGTATAGATCAGTGAAAGCAAAGAAGAAGAAGAAAAATGCTGCAACCTCTCCATCCATATACTGCATTTTATTTCTTGGCAGAATATACCTTTCTGCTTGGGATAATCAGATATTTGTCCGATATCAGGCAAAAAACTTGATATTAGATTATATCGGCCAACATCTAAAATGTCTAAAATGTCCTTTTTTAACATTCCACTCTACAAAACCTAGGATTCATAAAGCCAATATTTCGGGAGAATATTGTATTGGGCAACACTGAAATATAGTTATCGTATCAGAAGTGAAGAGGTTGTTTCAGGACACCCCTACTAGCTACGCTGACTTACATTGTTGCCAGCAAATTAAATTCATTGAGAGGATAACCAAGACCTGACAGCATTAGAAATTCGAGGAAATGCTCAAACGCCTTAGATACTGGGTTTTAGTCAATCACAAACTGCAGCACGACAAGGACTAATCTAACTTGGTCCTATTGGGAAAATACATTTAAATAAAAATAATTTGGGTTTTAACCAACCAGATAGAAATTCTGTAAATTCTTTTTTAAATTTGATCAAACTATTTTCAATTTTGAACTGACCAATTTTAGGTCAGTGATAAAATACTCGTCTTTCCTAAGCCACCTACCAATCTCCGTCTCAGTGTAGTTTGAATGTGACTATGAAAGTTATTGATAAATGTTATTAATTTATCATGCATGATTGCATTACCTTGACTACAGAAAAATAACAGTGTTTGTTAGCCAACAAAGTGGTATTAGCTAAACTTAGTCTGACTATGGTGGGTTCTCTAATTTGAGGAAGGATAGAAATTGTGGTTTTGTTTTAAGCAGTTTATGAGTTGCACCTTTATTTATGACCAACTCAGAGCTGTCCAGATGGACCTTATGTAGCATTTTGTCTTTGCTCCAAATATTTTACACTCAAACATAGTTTACTCCGTGTGTAGCAAAGGATCTGGATACCCGATAGGAGAGGAGTTGCAATGTTGTATTGATTGTTGTCCGACAAAGCAGTAATTTTAGTACTACACTAAAGTACTACGCTGCAACTATGTGTTTGTTTGCCAGATGTGCTTCTCTGTTTTACACACTCCTAGCATCACAGTGCTACTGTCCTTGAGTCTGACAATATAATCACAGTGGTGGAGTGCTTTTGTTGTAAGGCAGCTGAAATGAGCCTCATAATAATAAAGCCTCCACTGCAATGTGTCAAAGCTGTTTTTCCCGGACAGCCTACAACATTATTTAGCTTGAATTGAGTGTCAGGGAGTTGCCTACAGCACTGATCATACTTGGACCTTCCAAGTCTTTCTATTAAAAATCCTGTTCCCGAGCAATTGAAGTCTTGCTGTTGTCCTCCTGATCAGGGACTTTGTATTTTCATGTTTTTTTTCTTGGTTTGTTCTCACACAGCTTTGGGGAATTGATTGCATCCTCATGATCGCATCATTCCATTTTCAAAGGAAAGGCAGAATAGAGAAGAGGGACATATTTTACACCAACAGACAGTTTTATCTAAGCGTCGCTCATATGGCTTCTCAGGGTTGATGAGAAGCATCAGCTTGTCCTTCTGAAGGAGAAGCAGCAAGCTTTAAAACCGAGCAGCAGTGCCTTTGCCCGCCTCAGCCCCATGGCCATGTGAGTCAGCAGGTTCTTGCTATTCCCCCCTCTTTCTCTGTATCCTCTGCATAACCACGCTTGTCTACTTTGTCACAGCCGTCTTCTTTGAGCAAATCACCTTCCTCTCATGGATGAGATACCTCATGTTTTTTACTTTGCTTTTGAGCGTTGTTGCCCCAAAGGATGCTTAATACCTCCTCAGTGATTGAATACAGAGTGCACATTTTGGGGGAGCTTTGTATATGTGGAGACGGAGAACAGTTCTCTGTTTTTTTCAGGCTGTTTATTCAGTCTTTACAAAATTCTTTTCCGGAAATATCTTTCTCCGGCTACTCTATTTTGGCATCTTTTGACACGCTCCACCAGCAGCCATTGTTTTCCTTTGGCTACTTCACCCTTGGTAGTCATTAATTAAAGCCTTGGCATTCAGAAGTTGTGGAGGAAGACTAATTCCATTGTCTGTCGATGTGAATTTTTCTGATTATTAGGATGCTTGGTTTCCTCAGTCTTGCACTGGTAAATAGAAAATGCTAGGCATAAAAGACTATTCATATGTTTTTTGAATACATTATGAGAAATAATTAAAAGTTTCAAATACAAAAAAAGGAAATCTTTGTAGAACTAAAAAATGTTTCTGCCATTTCAACTGTCACAAACCACAGATTCAGAGTAGGATTTAGGACAGGATTTTGACTTGTTCTGTTCAGTCTAACTCATGAATCCTCCTTAATCTAAATCATTTACCATTTCTTAAGATTAAATATGACGCAAGTAATTGAAGGTCTTTTGATGCTTCCTTATAAATGCTTTGCAGGAGGCAGTATCGGCGAAATCAATCAGTTTAGGCTAACCTAACTTTTTCCTAATGCTGAAACTGCTGGACTTTCAGTGCATTACATTAAATGAAAGGTGTTTCATGCCTCATACCGAATTGGATCTTCTGGAAAAACACTTGAAGTTTTTTTACATGAATGGCTGAATGGCAGAAAGTGTGAATGGCTTCTCACTGAGCAGGTTCTCTATCTTTCTCTTCGAAGCCAAAACCTTTTAAATTTATCTTTGCAATATATTTTGAAAACCATAAATCGTTTTGGACTATGGTTTGTAGCTGCAATGTAAAAAAAGCTGCTGGGGCGTGCACGATTTTAAAAAGTTAACATTCACAAGAAAGTATACAGCTACATGTCTGTATTCAGTGCCCTTAGCATAAAACCATTGTTTGGGATGATTAAATTTCAGATTGCAGGTAAAGTATGGTTAAATAAAGCCCATGGCAGGCAGTCTGAGTATTAAAATTTGTTGTTGCCTCTTTGTGCTTCACAAGATATAAAGCTCAATAAAGGACTGTGGATTCGCTCTGACCTCTACATTATGCTTCACTGGTAATTATACTGAATGATGATTGCGCACCACATGCCCAGTGAGTCAGGTGGGTGTAGTCTGCATGCAGTCTGTGGTACCGTTTATTTGTCTTGCTCTTGTTCAGGGGTCATGTGGCCGCATGTGCTTTTTACTTTCCCCCCCCCAAGGAAACCCAAAGGGGTTGTCAGGTGTAAACTGGCTTAACAGGTTGCAGGGCAGATACAGGCGAAGCCACAGTGGTGACTGTGCACTCATGATTAGAGTCTGTGTTTACTGTTCTTGGTTCTGATCCGTGGGCGCGCTCCACAAACATTGTGTGCTGCTTTCTGTGTGGTTAGAGCCTTTTGTTGCTCCACCTCACTGTTGTTGGTATGTTTGCAGCCTCGTGGCGGATCAAGTGTACCGTGTGCACATCCAAGACTTTCAATCCCGATTGTGTTGGAAAGCCTACAAACTAATCTCTAATTCTCAGGGAGAATACTCTCTGTTTGGATTTTAAATTAGTTATTTAATATTTTGTCTTTAAATGAAATCAGTGTGGATTTCCTTATGCTTTATTTAGCATCTGTTTGGTTTCGGGTTTTCAATGTGTATGTCCATTGTTACAAATATTACAAATAAGCTTAAAGTAAAACTTTGATCATTTTTTCTGCATGACCTTCCAGAACAGCTGCTGTATAAGAATTTAGAACATTGTGCAGTATAGTTGTTATTTCCTTGTACAAACCTATTTAAAACCAAATACAAAAAATTTCACTTAAATTTTGTTAGCCTCTGAAACTGTTTCTAAACCTGGTGGTCTTGCTGCGAATGCTTCTAAACCGTCTGCTTGAGGGATTCAGCTGAAACAGTCAAGTTAAAGCAACAATGTTGCAACGAACATCCCAGGAAATGCTTTAAATGGTTACTACCTCTGCCGTTACGACCATGTTCGTTTGTGAGAGATTAGCTTTACATGTGTACAAATCCCAAACAGTATCCCAAGCTTTTAACATCCCATTGCTCTTTTCAATTTCTAATCTGAAAAAAAAAAGAAGAATGTCAAAACCTTCATCCGATCAAAATGTGGACGTCCACGGTTAAATCTGTGAAGCTGCCAGAAGGCCTGCAGTAACTCTTAAGCTGTTGCAGGACATCTGTTAAGTCATGTTTTCCAGAAAATCTGGTCTCTGTTTAAGACTCCAAAGCTTATTAAACTGTTAAAATACCAATGAAATAGATCTCTTTCATTGTTTTTTTTGGGGGGGGGGGGACTGTAAACACAGTGTTCTACTGAGATAAGACTAAAACTTTTGGGTCTACATGAAAGTTGCAATTCATGGTGTTAAAATCAACACGGCACCTGTCCCTGAACAAACTATGCTCACAATGAAAAATAGTAGTCGAATGAAGCTAAAAAGATGATCCTGGAGGAAAACCTGTTAAAGGATGCAGAAGGCGCGAGGCTGGGGTGGAGATTGTATTTCCAGCAGGACTACCATGCTTAGGCCAAAGCCAGATCTTCCAATGTTTTAGTTTCAGAGGAAAGTCAGTTGTTTGGATGGAATACACGTAAATGAGATTTCCTTGCAAGATTTTAAAATAGATGACTCATCTGTTTTTCTAAAGGTAATAAAAATCTATAGTTTGTGGAGGCTCAAAGAGTGAATCTTTCAGAAGGCACAAACGCCTTTGCTGCTCACCGTATTTCCCACTGTGGCGAGAACAACCCCTTCAAATCAGGAGATTTCTGCTAATATTGAGCTTTGTAAAAAATCAAGCTTTCCTTTCACTCCTTTTCATTTAAAACATTTCATCTCCACTGTGCTGAGTGTGGGCGTGATCACAGATGACGAGCCTAGCTCTACACCATACTTCCTACAAAAGGCTGTCCTGCTGGGATAGTAATGGTGCCTGGAAAATTACCTCTGATGTTCTGACTCTCCACAGAGGCTTGCAGTCTTTGGAGGTGTAGGCTCAGTACCACACAATGATTGGAAAAACTCTGATGCATCTGTGCATTTAGGTCCTGCGTGATAGCAGGAAACTATTTACATATCAACTCAGATAAGGCTATCTGTCTAAAAATGTCCCTTCTGAAGCTTTGAAGAGCTTAATAATCCTAGACACGCAAGCAAACACATTAAAGAATACTCACAAAGAATAAATGCGTTTTGATATCGGAGAACCCAATAATATATAAAAAAAACTAAATCAACTTTTGAAATTGTTAGTATGGCAGTTGCTGTTGTGATAAAATAGACTAAATGTGCCTTTATTTTTGCTACAGCAAAACTATTACAGTTTTTTTTTCCAAGAAAAAAATGCAGTTTAAAAATAATAAATTTCAGTTCAGGTCAACTTTCATTTGAATTCATTCAAGTTAGTTTAAGTTCAGCAAAAATCAGCTCAATCAAGTCTAGTTTATATTAGTTCAGTTCAATTCAGTTAATCTATTTAATCTAATTTACGTTTTATAACATTTACTTCTATTCAGTTCGACAGAATTGATTTCACTCAAATGGAGTCCAGATCAGTTTACCAGATTTTACTTGATCCTGCTTGAGTTCTTATAGTAAATAAATCTGTATAATTTTTTATTTCCTTAACAAATACAATAGAAAATAATCTAATTCAGTTTAATTTAATTCAGGTCATTTTAAATCAGTCTCGTTAATTAAGTACGGTTAAGTTATTGTTGGTTAAATTTATTATATTCAAATTGGTATAGATTTTCACCAGCTTAGATCAAAGATCATTGTAGAGCACCATTAAACCACAAGTTGATGTCGAATTTAAAATTTAAAAGCAGTTAGCTACTGATAAAAAAAATCCCTCTATAAGAGCATCATTAAACAACTTGTTTTAAAATTTACACCCACAATTATTTACTATTGTTTTATGATTGAAAAAAATCTAAATAAACAGTTTGATAATGATTAAAAATCCCAAATTATCCCCAGCTACTTTCTGTAGGTCAGTAGTTTATCCGTGATTTAACTTAAATAAATTTTTACATCCCTCGTTTCACTTTTCCTTATTTTTTGTCCAAAGGTTCAATTTCACCCATCAGAGATGAATTAGCTTCACTCCCATCACCTCAGTGTTTCAATACTGTGTTCCCACTACACTAATAAACGTGTGGATTTCTGCTCGGCAGGTACGCTCGTCGTAGTACGCTCCGCTGGGAAGATACTCTGGATTTTATTGCTGAGATTGCAGGAAGTGTCGCTGCTGGTGCAGCTGTGGTCGATGTGAGCGGTGGATTGCGGAGGAAGTTGGTGTTTCTTTGTACTATAGGCCGGTCCTCTGCACTTAGTTTGTGATTGCTCATGCGTTTGTGTTATCTTTCCCTGCGGAACACTCTGACTTCTCTCCCCCCACCTGCTCTCAGTCCACGCCGTGGTGAGCCTGCTTCTCATTGCCACAAACCCACTCACAGTTTTGGCATCAGCGCTTAGTTTTTATTTTTTTTCCGCTTTTCTGTGATTGCTCTGCAGTTTTCTCAGCATTTTTCAGCGGCTTTCACTCTGCACGTCCTTATCGGCCATACATCCTCTGTCTCATCCGTCAGTTTGATTTTTCTCTTATGTTTTTACGTTGCCAGCGATAATGAGAGGCTCGTTTATAATTCATGCCGTGATTGATGTCCCTCTGGTAGCCACTTTCATGCTGCAATCTCACCAGACACTTCCCTGCCAGCAGCATGGACGCAATGCCAGAAACTCCACTCGGCACATTAAGACGATTGGTGTTGGCTTTCAGCTTCCATTTAGGAAACCTCGCTGTTCACATGCACTGGCTGCACTTGTTGACAAATAGGTGATTCTGCTTTGAAGACTTTAAAAGACCTTAGTTTGTTGTTGATATTTTTTTTTCTGTTCCCTTTGAGCCTGTCTCTATTCAATACTAAGCAAATAAGATTGAGCCTCTTGTTCTGCGTCTTTACAAATCCTCTGACGCAGACACCGTCTACACAGAGAACTTCCTTTTTGCCACAGTTCTGATCCAAATAAGGACATGAATGCCTCTATACAGGCAGTAGAGTTGGCTTGGATGTGTGCCCACTGGCCGAATCTTTGTGTTTCCAGGACAAAATGCTTGCTTCAGCCCCCCCTCCCCGACTCCGATCTGCTTGATGGCCTCGGCTGAACTGGCTGGTGGTCAGTTCATGGGTTACCAGGATGAGCAGCTCCCACAGCTCCTTTTTTTGATTCAAGCATTGTTCGAAGCAGCCATAGTAAACTTTATATATCATATTTACTAATTTTATGGCAAAACAACACACTCGAACTGAAAGATTGACGCTGTCAGTCAATGCAGAATTGGCTTGTATGAAATATAATAACCTCTTGACCCAGACTCCAAATAACTTCGAGCTGAAAATGATGTAAGTAATATTTCGCCTTGCCTGACAAATTAGAGGCTTAGATAACACTTCTACCAGCTTCTTGTCAAAGTTTTTAATTTTACGCAAAACAATATATTGTCAGTGTATCAGCTTAAAATGTTTAAGAGTCTTATTTTGAAGTAAGACAGGAAGTATTCAAGATCTTAGGTGATAACACTTGACTCAGATATGCACCAAAATGTTTTGTGAGCAGCTATACAATTACCTTTGGGTTGTTAAGTGTCATTTTAAAGCAATGGTACGTTTAAAAATAAAAGTAAAAGCAGCTTTTGTTTCATTACCTCCTCATAGTCCGTATGATTGTTCCATAGATCTTCTACCTTTACCCACCTTTACCCACTTGCCGTCTTTACAACATTTCCCGACCAGAGCGGGAGACTATGGAAAAATACATCAAGGACATCCTCTTCTCCCCTGGGGGAGCGTTTCTTTTTTGTGGGTTAGAAAGATGGTTCACTAAGACCCTGTATTGATTACCGTGGGCTAAATAACATTACAGTTAAAAATAAGTACCCCTGCCTTTGTTATCTTCAGCCTTCGAACCAGTTCACGGTGCCACTATTTTTTCCAAGCTTGATTTAAGAAATGCATATCATCTACTCCGCATTCGCAAAGGCTATGAATGGATGACAGCATTTAAGACTCCCATCGGCCACTATGAGTACCTAGTGATGCCTTTTGGGTTATCAAATGCTCCTGCCTTTTTTCAGGCCCTCATCAAGAATGTTTTGAGGGATTTCCTAAACATCTTCGTGTTTGTATATCTCGATGATGTTCTGATCTACTCCACGACTCTTGAGGAACACAAACATCATGTCCGTCTCATCCTACAACGTCTCCTAGAAAATAAATTGTATGTCAAAGCAGAGAAATGTGAGTTTCATCAACCATCTGTTTCATTCCTCGGATTCACACTAGAGGGCGGACAGATAAGGCCCACGGAGGAGAAGATCTGAGCGGTACTGGAGTGGCCGACCCCTGAGACCCGCAAACAACTACAGCGTTTCCTCAGATTCGCCAACTTTTACCGTAGGTTCATCCGTAATTATAGCCAAACCGCCCTGCCATTAACTGCCCTCACCCCGGAGGCTAAAGCCGCTTTCACTCGACTCAAGAACCTCTTCGCCAACGCCCCTGTACTCATCCAGCCTGACCCATCTAAACAGTTCATCGTCGAAGTTGACGTGTCAGATACTGGAGTGGCAGCCGTGCTGTCCCAGATCTCCTCCCATGACAATAAAACTCACCCTTGTGCCTTTTTTTCTCGCAGATTATCACCTCCGGAGCGTAACTATGATGTGGGAGATTGTGAACTATTGGCCATTAAGTTGGCTCTGGAGGAGTGGCGGCACTGGCTGGAGGGAGCTGAACATCCGGTACTATTCTTGACCGACCATAAAAACCTGTCATACCTACAATCAGCGAAGAGGCTTAACCCCCGTCAGTCACGTTGGTCATTGTTTTTCTCCAGATTTAACCTCTCCATTTCCTACCAGTAACATAAAGCCAGATGCCCTGTCCCATCTAAGAGAGTTCCAGCCACTATCCTTACCCCAAGCTGCACTGTGGCCGCAGTTACCTGGGAGATAGAGGATCTAATAAAGCAGGCTCAACTGTCCGGGGGGGGGGGGGGGTACTGTTGTGTTCCGGGGTCCTTTGCTGTTTGTTCTTTGCTGTCGCCACTCACCATTCAGCCACCAGAAAGCGTCTGACTCACCTTTCCCGGAGTTGTGTGCTGTCGTCCTCTACACCTGAGTCCTATCTGTTCATCAAGCAGTGAGTACAAGAGGAGCTGACGGCCAGTACTTTGACGCCTGAGTGTTAGCCAGTAACGGTTTTACCTGGAGACGCCCTGGATCCTTCTTGTGGCGATCTACCTGGTTTTCTGAATAAAACCATCCTCGTGACGCTGTGGAACGGACCCACTGGTTGCCCGAATTCCCGAACTCACCACCTCCGTCAGTTTTCAAGCTCCACTCGGATTCTCCGCCTGGCCGTCGTGCAGCTCGTCTAACTCCTGTCTACCTTAACCTATCTGTCCGCCCTCCATCGCACTTCATCTTCAAGGACCTCGAACACCCTCAGCAAACCCCCCAGGCTTCGAACCCCACTTCCACAATAAGCCGACCGCTCCGTGAGCCCCGCTTCTCTCTGGACCAGACCCGTTAGTTCACCCTGTTCAGTTATAATTTAATAAATTCACTTTCACTGAAACTTTCTCTCATGTGTTGTGTTCTGCTTGTGGGTTTGTAAATAATCCCATCATGACAGCTTTATGTTTTTTTTTTCTCATTTATTCATTGTTTATACCCGCTCATTTGTGTAAGGGATCTGTTGCCGGTGCTGTTTTTTGTTCGTATGCAACCCTTATATGACTTTGTCATGACAGTCTGAACAGTCCAACAGTCTTGTAACCCCCTCCAAAAAAACTGGCCACTTCTATTTGTGGTACTAATTCCGATTATGCATCATAATTCTGGACGAGAAGACTGACCGAAAATGCTAAATTGATGTCAACAGGACCTGAAGCTAAAAGTAGCGAGTAATTCTCTCTTTTTTCTTTCCCTTCTGCTTCCGTTATCTTGCTATGATTTTGTGGCAATAAACGTTGCAATGTTCTGTGGGGTCTTTTTTCTATGCATTGGGGTCGTAAAATCATCACAGACGTCTAATGGTGACCATAATTGGGCTTTCAAGTCGTGCTGTGTGAAAGTACCCATAGACACAAACGTGCATTAATAGCCAAATACAATTTAGATTACCCAATAAAGCTAAGAATTATTTCTTTAGACTGTGGGAGGATTCCATATTGCTCAGAGAGAACTCATGCACGCACAGGTAGGAAACTCTATACAAACTCTATGCAGATAGTCCCCAGTCTAAGGTACTTGCTGCAAGGCAACAGAGCTACCGTTTTATCCACAGTGCAAAGCTCCTCTTTTTTTCTACTGGAAATCGGATTCTAAAGATTTATATATTGTTATAAGAGTAGTACATTTTTTTCCGCTATGTAACTGGCATCGCTTGACAGCAACTAGGAAAGATCCGGTTTTGTGTGACTACTCAACCATATAAAACTGGGAGAAACCTTCAGCAATTTCCCTAGTCTTTCATGAACAAATTTTGAAGTGTACAAAGAGTTTGTGAAAAAGCTGAAACTGTTTTAAAATTGTTTTTGAAACCTTGAATATGCATGGATAAAGGAATTTGGAGAAACACTGTACAATACTGATAATTTTACTCCACAACTGGAATGAAGAAGGTCATGGAAAAACACCCTCAAAACCTTGTTTATGTTCCTGAGTACGTTTGCTCTTGTAATTGAAAGCTTTATTCCTCTGGTAGTTTATGGGATTGTTGATCCTTCTTTAAGACCAAGCTTATAAATCTAATCCAACATTTCTACATGTTAATTATTTAATTTTTAAGACTTTTTTTGTTAGGCCCAAAGAAAAGTTAACCAGACCTTTCCAAAAACAGTACCTGTAACAATCACTAAAGTCTTTCATTAAGATGTTCATCAGATTGATCATTCATATTCATATCAGCTTCCTTTGCTTGATTCATTATAGTCCCTCAAGTAGCACTGCTTCATTTTCCTCCTCTACAAACAGCATGTACTGTAGCGGCACAATACAATTGTTTTACTGTAATTTGTGTGCATTTAGCTCATCCTTCATTAAAGCAGATGATTACTACTTGGGACTGGCTTCAGTCTGAAGGACAGAACAGCATCTCTGGCTCAGACAAAGGATTTGTCTTAAATTAATGAGCAACAAAGGAGAGAAAGAATAGAGCAAAGGTCATTGAGAGATGAAATAATGAGAGTCAGGAGAAAAACTATTTCCAGCAAAAGAGAAAGAGAAAAAACCCCACTAAGGGCAGATGAGCAAAGGCTGATTAGATGCTTATATCCCTAGTGACTTCTTATTTAATAAAGTGGCTGTGTAAATGTAATAATTTATATCATTCTGTAAATGTTTGCCTCTACATGCAAAGATATGCTTTGGGGATTAGAAAATAGACGCTACCCAGGACCTTTTCATATGTATTTCTTAAAGAAGCAAAATGTTTTTGTCTCCATCTTTTGTAAATATTTTGGCTAAACCGGTGGGAGCTGGCCAATAGAAGGCACAAGGGCATAGCCCCACTCATCATCCAATGACCTTGATTTAGACATAAAAATTAATGACGAGTACATTTTTGTTTGTCGTCGGATTGGTGACGTATTTCTGCTCTGGGACTCGAAAATCTTTGCCCAGTGACTCTTGTTAAAAATTGTACTTGCGCAGTACCTCCTCTTCAATGCAAAAGACAGGACCATCCTGGGGCGCACGTCTCCTGTGCCGTCGTCTGTTATAAAGTGTGGCTGAATGGGAGAGAAATGGAGCAAATTTGCTTCTCTCAAGGACAGAAGGGCAACATTTATGTACAAAAAGTAAACCTGTGCATGAAGCTATGTTTTTGTTTTTATAGTATTTTTATAAAGTTGCCTTTGTTTTCTTTTTATGTTATACACTGGTGTGATACCTTAGCGTACATTTGCTTGCCTTTTGGTATACGTCTATTTTGGATTTATAGCCCCACCTTGACAAAACTCCACCAGCCGCCACTGGGCTAAACTCCGTTTTAATTTCTGGGAAACATAAGAATAAAAAAAAAAAAACATTTTGGGTGAGTAGTACATTTCTCTGTAATATTGTCCTTACATTGTATTTTTTTTAAACATGTTAAGCTGGCAAGTCCCAAACCTAAAATTACATTAACAATAAAAATAAGTTTATCTTGACACAGAGAAACTGTAAACATGACCTACAATGCTGTATTAGAGGAAGCCGACTGTTCTTCTACAACTATTATTATCCATAGAAGGCGGATAGGACTGCCTTATTCACCTTCTTTCTGCTACTGATGCCAAAAGGTGTTTTTTTCTAGAATCTTTCATTATCCCTTTGTGTTTTTATGTCTTAAGTTAATGGTAGTGTCATTTTAGTTAATGGTGTCATTTTATAACAGTTTCTTAAAGGACTATCTCAGAAATACCGTTTGCAGTAACATTAAAGGCTAATCAAAAAAAGTATTCAGGTAGTTCTAATGAAAAAAAGAAGTAGTAATTAAATCAACTTTGCTTTTGAAGAAATACTCTACTATATAAATATATATATAAAATGACAATGTAAGTAAATATCACCATCAGTTTTTATTTTAAAGGCTCTGTTTTTAGAATCGACTATTCTCTTGAGCATTGTGAGGGTGCAATAACTGCAGCATGGCACGGCAGCTGAAGCAGTGCATTGTGGGATCTGTAGTTTTTTGTGTGTTACCAGTACTTCATATTGCCGGGCCAAAATAATATACCACATGATCTCAGGGGCCAGATAAAATTACACCCCGGATGTGGGCCGCGGGTATGAGTTTATAAAAGTATTGATAGGGAAGATATACTTTAACAGAAGATGTCCGTTAAAACATGCATTTTCTACATCCTCTGCATAGTGTCACTGTGTGAAAACGTCACACCAATCAGTATTCTTCTAGCATCAGATGTGAAAAATCTACTTTTTTTTAGCTTTATACATTGTGTTCATGTTATTGCCTCATCAAAAACCTACCCAAAGTATAGCTTTGACTCATTTTTGCACTTTTGAGTAACCTAAAAATCTCTTGCAGCAGCCATTTGGGGTGCCTAAAAGCTCGCTCATGCAATCCACCCATAGCTCAGTTCCCTATCTGGGTTACTGGGTACTTGCCTGGAAAATACTTAGTACCCCCTCTTTAGACGTACAGTGGGCACTTTGGCAGCCAATCAGTTTTCAGATGTGGCACTGATGCCCCCAGTTGCCATTGATAGTGCACCTCACATCTTTGTATTGTCTTGTTTTGCTTTATTGACTCCTACAATGAACGAACCAGACACCTATCCAATAAATCACTTACTTATGACTTAATGGAACATAGCATTTTTCTGTTTATGAACAATAACTAGGGCTGGATGAGCTATGTGGCAATTTCCCCGGATCAATGTGAGCAGAGAACTGTATACTGTTTTTAGTAGGAACATGGGAGTTAAATGGACTCAGTGTGTCAGCTCATCTACATCATTGATTCCTGTATGACAATTTTTTATGCCCGCTTTAATAACTCATGCTTATTATACTTTAGGATTATTCATATTTCATAGTTGGGGTGCTTGTCCTTTTTTCAGCAGCTCCCGTCCCGCATGAATATTTAATGCCTGAAGATAAAGTAAACGACTTGAGCTTATTAAATCTAGTCACCAAGATGATTGTTGATTTGGGGAAATTCCCGATGTATTACTGTTTTTATATTGAGCTGTGCTCAGTCAAGCTTTTCAACTAATTTATATGATTCTATCTTTGAAATGCCTGGCTTTAAATGTTCTACTGCAGGCTTCAGTGTGTGTGGGTGGCTTTAGCTTTGAAACATCATTACTTTTCCCCGCTGTTTTTCTTTCTCAACTGTGAAAGAGGCAATATCGCCTCAGTTTGAGATGTAAAAAGCCACCAAAGAATGTTTATTGATTTTTACATTGATTTAGTAAAACCCATGAGAAACTAATTGGTAGTGTAAACTTTTCAGTTGTTCAAATTTTTAAAACAGTTAAAGGTAATTTAATTGGGAGCTATAAGTCATAATTAAAGTGAGATCAATTGAAGATCAGGTTTTAATCTCAGGATTTTCTGTTACTTGTATATTTTTCAGCTGTGTAAGATGAATATTTCCCATTTAATATAATTTGTCGTAATAATACTGTTGTCTACATACATGCAGATTTTGAAGTGCTTAAAAAAACCTATACTTTGGTTTAAATTAAGTTTTACAGAGCATCATCCTTCCTACACAACATAAAACTTTTTGTCATTGTTACCTCAAAGTATCTTTACACATTGAAGTGTGAAATTGTATTAAATCCTTGTCATTAACAAATACTATGTACAACTGAGTTTTAATGTTTTTAGTACCAGACCATCCCAGTCAATTAAAGAAACAAATAAACTTGACCAGTACATTATGATCAGTTTTGTCAAATGTGGCTTTGGCATCTACAAAAATTCAGATAAACAACTCAAACACTACAATAGGTACAATCTGAGCTCAAACCTTTAAATATTTTCATCCTGGGTAAAGTTATTGAAAACTAAATCTAAAGTGTATTCAGTGTTCTGACAGACTGGTTAGATCTTTAGTTTCAGAGTTTATTTTGAAGGCCAGACTTTGCTGTGTACCATTCCAGGGTAGCTGCCTGTGAATAATGGCAGACAGGCTGCAATTGATTTTTCTTGGGAGTTTTCTATCAAGGAACATTTTGGTCTACAATTTTTATCACTTGAATTTCGCTTTTGTGTCCCCCTCCGGTTATCATCTTGCTTCAGCAGTAAAACTGTAACGGTAGGTGCCTCCTGTATTGAACATAACATGGTCATGTTGGGAACACTTACAGGCCATATTGATTAAACAGAATGACAAGTTATTAGCCATCTGTTTTGTTTACCCAACTCAATAGACTTCACCAGAAACTCAGAGCAGGAAGCTGAGAACAGATCAATGTCAAATGCAAAGCTAGGCCTCTTTATCACGTTGCATCAATCACAGGTGTCTGCTACCGAGCCATCCCTTACACTCATTTGATAGAATCACTATTTAAGCATGCTCTCAATGTTATCACAATGGCTCTTGAACGGCAGTGTGAAACTCTATTCAAAATGTAGAAGGGGGTTAGCTTGCCATGTGTGAGGGAAGTTTCCTAAGGCCACGCTAAAGGATCAGAAAACAGAGTTGATGTTTTCTGACAGATGGAGGAAGTTGGAGTAGGTCAAATACAGAGACTGATCACAGCCTTGGGATTAAAAAAAAGTAGAATTTCTTCGGTGAGCAAAGATTCTGCAGTGCCAGAGGATAAACTCTAACTCAAAAAGCAGAAGCAATGAAGAGAGTATTTTTTCATCAACCATACATGGGGTTTTGTGTGGGAGGAGGAAAGGATAGCCCAAGGAAACCTACAAAGATATATTAGGATTTTCCAATTTCACATAGAAGTAAGACTGAATTTTAACCATGGGCACTTCAAGAGTTATAAACAAGTGTGTTGATGAGTATTATACAGCACTGGACAAAGAATGGGATTGACCAGAAGAAACCATCTGATTTATATGTAGGTTAGTACACATGCAGTGGTTACATATCTTATTTTAGGAGCTTTTCACGGCAGTAAGGGACATACAATGTCAAGGTTGAGAATTTTCTGAAGTTTGAAAGTGTTATTTTGAAAATGGCTTTCTGATTTCAAAATTGAGCGCCTGAATTGGGAAGCAAAGACAATTAAGTGATTTCGATTAGACTTGTGTCTTTTTGCGTGAGAAGGACTAGTCCAGGTATTCAGAAAACTCCTGATTCACTGGGATTTTGTACACAATCTTCTTGTGTTTTAGAGTGAAATGTCCAAAAGGGAGAAAAGGGTACAGTGTGCAGGCAAATAACTTGTTATCGTAACAGTTCAGTAGATGTCTAAGATGATATTAAGGCAACAGCAGCTGAAATTGACTTCTTGTACATTGTTCAGAAAGCACAACATTTTAAACCACAAAGAAGGGGGACTGAGGATGCAGCCACTTTTATTAACTGGGCTTTAAAACTTATAAGACTGCAACTTTGCTAAGACCAAGGACTTTGGATTTTAGCTGCTGCATTCAAATAGTAGGGTAGTTTAGCTATGTGATGCACACAACTTGAATTGATGCATCAATGCTGCCTAGTATCAAAAGTTCATGCTACTGGTTGTGCTGTTTATCGTGGAGAATATTCCCCTGGCACAATTTGTAGCCACGTATTTAAAAAAACTGGGTATAGTTTAAATGAAACAACCTAGCTGAGTAATGCTGCTCATGTCACAAAGCTCACATTAAATCAAACTACTTTCTTAAACATGAAAAAAAGTTTAGTTTACTGCAATGATCTGAAAACTCACCAGATCCCACACCATCTTTGGGATGTTTCAGAACAAGAGGTCCAGCTAGATGTTCAGCCACTAAATGTGCACGAAATGTATCATACTATCACAGACCCACATTCCTAAGGAATGTTTCTGACATGTGGCTGGATTTATACTGTAAAGAATTTAGGAAATCGGGAACTCATAGAGTGGTTCTATTTAGGTTTAGATGCACAGCGGCAAGTGGCTGTGTTCTATTTCTCACAAACAACTGAATATATTCAGTCTAGTTTTCAATTGTTTTGTGTTAGCATCTTTTTGGGGGTAGAAGTAATGTCTGTATCATAAGTCGGAAGTTTTGATTTACATTCCTACTAGAGAATTTTCCCCTTTCTGGAAGCAAGGCAGGTGTTAGACGACTTTTTTGTTTCAAGGGCAGATTTACCAGAGGACCTATGAAAGCAAAGGGCTTTCATAGGTACCTGTTATTGTTCACTTCACTATTGTTAACAAGGGAGGGATTTATTCACATTGGACAAAGTCATATACAGCTTATGATTAAACACAGATTTAGTGTTTCAAATGTTTGGCCCTTAGATTGTTTCAAAAGGTCTGTTAACATCAAATGAGAAACAATCATGTCTTACTAACTGTTCACTAAGTATGCATGCTATAAATCAGCGTTTACATGTTAGGGAGTTTTATAACATATCATATACATATCTAATAATTAAATCTAGGTGGACATTAAAAACAACATTTATTTCCATCTGGCTGCCTTTCTGGAGGGGAGAGAGATGGTATTTCTTTGGTTGTGTGTCATTGATAGTGATGCTATAGATGCCATTGACTGTGGTGTGTTTAACTGAAGCAGAGAGTCAAGGTTTTAAAAGGATAGTTAAATAGTTATTATATCAATAAATATCGGTTATCAGTCACAACTGGGATATTAATTTGGATATTTATATTGACCCAAATTTAAGTCACTGCATCTCATCTCTTGACAATGTCTTGAGCTCACCAGTTTTTACAATCGCATAATATTATTGTGCTGTTTCCATTTTTATTTCAAAGCACCACTTTCATTCCTCTAATTGTTATTTGTATTGCCTCAGTAAGAGTAGAAATAATTACTTGTTTTGTTGGTTACCTATTAGTTTTCAACTTTAATACATGAACTTGTGAACAATTGTAATCAATGTGTTTTTATACCGCACTCTTTGTTGAGGGCTTGGTTGACATCTTTTTTTTAAATGGAACTTGAGGTGCATTTTTAAAAGTCTAATTATCAACTGATACCAGTACTTTCCATTCAACAAACATATCTGCTAATTAATTTTGACATTTTTTCATTATTGCAGTTTCCACCAATAACTAATTAAATTAGTACAAAAAGATAAATCTAGATGGATGAACTGTTAAATAATAAAGCCAGTTCTCCACTGGCACATTGCTTAGTTTCAACACTAATTTATAATCGAGTCATGCAGCTCTTATTCACCGCTGTTTCAGACAGCGCCTGGATAAAGGTCTAGTGGAAATCATGGTTTGGGGAAAAATGTCCTCTTAGTTTATTATATTAGCATTTCTCATGGCCAGTCTCGATAATTCACTTCAAATCTCAATGGACCAGGCTCTGATTGTTGTTTTCTCTATAAAGTAGTCTATGCTTGTGAATGTTAAGGGTGTATGTGAGTGAGTGTGGGCTGGCAGTCATTCCCTCCATCAGCAGAGCTGAGTGGACAGATAGTTAGTTACCCACATTGCTGGATCAGCACGCTCAGCATCTCGTGTTTCACGGTGACTGCCTGCCAGCTCACCTTTCAAAGAAAACAGAGACACCTGAAAGGTGTCTTTGTGTTGGTTTTGTTCACCGGTGTCTCACCTGCTGCTGCTTTTTGGACTCGCTTATAATGATGTAACATACAAACACTGTCTCATCTTTAACTTGGACATACTTAATTCCCTACGTTATAAATATCGGACTGTCAAATTTGCAATTACGCACACATTAAAACATCACTGTGCGGTTAAAAGTGCAATTGTAATTGCAGTCCTTTTCTGACCTTTTAAATTAGTAAAGCTAAGAACTCAAGGCCTGTTTTTTAATTAATTATAGTGGAAAATGTTCTCAGACTGCAGGGCTGTTGGACAAGTAATGTTTAATAATTTGTAAAATCCAATTCCCTGTAAATCTCGTCCTGCTGACCGTTCTCTCTGAACCTTATATGTGTTGTTTTCCCATAATGGGGAAAGTTAGATTAGCAGGTTGGCTTTGAAGAGCAGCATTTATCAGATACTCCAACTAAGTTCTGATTTCTAGCTCCCTGTGAGACCATTTTGATTCATTTAATTTCCAGGGCAAACCTTTTTCTTTAGGCTACCTTTGAAAATGAACAGTAGAGTTGCTAGCAAGCTAGCTAGCAGTCCGTTTTGTTTTGAAACACTCAGCACAGGATGCAGTAAATAACAGCGATATTTTAATTACACTAGTAATTCCTTTTTTCATAAAAAACTTTCTGTTGTTTCACAAATACAGTAAGAATACATCTCTGTTCATGTAACGTGGATTATAGACGTTACAGCTGGTTAAGGGTGCCGAGCCTTTTCTATTGAATCATTTGATGTAGTCTTGACAATTTGACATACTATGCCTTAAATTGCATGAATTCCATCTCCAATGCTGCTAATTTATTGTTTCTTCCATCGACTGCTTAGCTAATGTTGTGAATGTCATTGAGATATCAGTGTTTGCCATATTAATACTGTGAAACAATAGTTCTCAAAGTTCAAGTTGTGACATATTTCAGGTAAAGATTATGACATTTTCTTGCCATGGTACTTTTAGCCTGACTCAATAAGAACACTTACATGCTGAACTATTAGCGGCTACATTTTTATTTTGTGGAATGTTCAGGAATGGTTGTTGTAAAGGTCTGCTTTCAGAGCACTATTTATTACTTGTATTTCCCTTTGCTTCCTCATTAAATATTCTGCCTGCGAGAGGCCGTCATGGGAGTAAATTCCAACACCTGATGTAAAATGTTAAAAATGAAGAAGCCAGCACTTAACAGGACATATTTCAGTTTACCAAGAAAGGATGCATTATTTTAGATCTCGTTACAACACTACTTGCTTATGTTTTTGGGAACTTTTCTTTTTTTTTGCATGACCTTTTATTTTCCAGTGGTTTTAAGAATGCTAGCATCTCACCAAAATTGTTAAAAACCACTTGTAAGCTAAAACTTTAGACTCTACTGCATTGCCTCTTCTTTCTTCAGAGTCTCATTTAAGACCAGAGTTGGAGGGAATACGCTTTACATATTGTTGAGGCAGTAAGGCATAAACTAAAATATTTACCCCTTAGTAGTCGTGGAAAGTAGCAAAAGGCCCAATTACACCAATGTATATGATTTTTTAGTTTTGCTTCACACATTCTACTTTGCTTTGTTCCTGAAACTTAGAGAAGATCAATGCAATGTTTGGAGACAAGGACCAAATCTACAGACATTGAAGTTGTTGTTCCAAGGCAACCCCAAGACTTTTTGTTAAAACTTTCAAGGCAAAAGGAGAAAAATACCTTTGGTCATCATTTCTATGGCTAGATTTGCTTTGAGCTGTCACAGGCTGGCTCTTTGGGCCCAGAGGACCCTGCAGAAGTTGTCTTTAAGAAGAGAAATACATTATTCAGGAGGGCTCACTATGGAATAAGAAGGGAAATGAAATCCAGCAAAGAAGCTCCTGACCTGAATTTACTATGATCACTCCTAATAAACAGAAGCAAATATGAGCATGAATGCAGAAAATCACAGCTCACAGAGGGGATTCTGGCATCGACAAGGCGCATCAGATGGTAAGAAGCTGCTTGTGCCGCAGAGCATTCTGCTGGATAATTTAAAGGGTTGATGATCGAGATGGATTATGGGTAGCACGCCTCCAGCACTCAGACCCCCCTCCTCCTCAATTATTCATCCATTCAGGTTCCAGATCAGCCCTTATTTAGTACAGATTGATAGATTTTATAAATATCAGGTTTTTTTACTTATGGTTCCAATTACAACCCTGGTATAACACCGGCATATTAAACAGGAGATTATTTGCAATGGCTTCTGCTATTGATCTGTTGGAGTCTCAGGGGTGACAAACAGTGAAAGGCAATGGGTGGGTGGTTGAGAAACGCAGATTCTGTGATGTAAGGCTGATTTAGAGGCAGAGAGCCCATCCAATACAGACCCTAGCTCAACCTGACAGCAGAAAGTGGAATTAGGTATCGACACAGAGAAGGGTTTGGCTGAAAGTGGGAAGTACATGTTCAAGTATTGGCAACCTTTCTTAGTGCAGCTCTTTTTTAATAAAATTTATAATTGAACATTCGCATTGTGCGTTTGTGTGCCTATTCAGCAGAAGTTGTTATGGTAAATAAAAGCCACCACCCCAAGTTCACCATGAAAATTCTATTGCACACTCTGACTGCTTTGTTAATGTTTACAGCTGTGTTCTGGAACTTCTCATCGAAATGAGATTATATCTCCTCCGGCCAGCCTGGCGATTAGTAGTGGCCAGAGCAAACTAAATTTAAAAGCAAGTAATGAGTTCTATAACTCTAGATGTATTCCACACCTTTTTACATTTTTTTTTTTTATAATGCTTTCGTTTTGTGAAATATTCTCCAACTGTCCTTAGAAATGTTTCTTCTAACTGTCCAATATTGCTTTAGGTTTATTTGAGAAGAAAGAAACTCTCTGTCTCTATATGTTCTCTGTTATGTCTGCTTATTGAATTATATTTCTCTTGTGCATTAGACAAGGTTGATGGAAACCTTTTTAAAAAGGGTTTTGAAGTAGTTTTTGGCTTGTCTGAAAAAGTGTTTATGCTCTAAAGAGAAGATTAAAACCAAATTTGCAGAGTAAGCTCCTTTGTAAAAAACTTATTCTACTACTTCTAGTACTTTTTATACAGCCTTGCATGCTGCGTTGCCTGATTGATTTGCTCCTAACCAGTAGATGGAAACACTCCCAGTTCACATTCTTTTTTAGCGACATATGTAAAGTTCATTCAAAATATACATTGCAACTGGATGGAAACATAGCTCGGGATCTTTTATCGAAGTTAGCATTAGTATTCTTCTCGCAGTAACAACTGCCACACAGAAGAGTGTTGTTAGCTTAATCTAGTTGTGCTTGTGTTTGGAGATTTTACAAACCAAAAGACTGGATGTTTT
Organism: Orestias chungarensis; assembly: GCA_032876305.1. NCBI lineage: Eukaryota > Metazoa > Chordata > Actinopteri > Cyprinodontiformes > Cyprinodontidae > Orestias > Orestias chungarensis. Next base: position 1,137,852 of record JAVLVB010000211.1, read on the forward strand.
TTACTAATTTGCCAATCATTGTTTAACATAAAACTTTCTGATTCTGATCAGCAGCTAATTTCTCTTGGAATCGTTTTTAAGAAAGCTGAAAACGTCTAAAAATTTTTTTTCGCAAAACATGAGCAGTTTCTGTTCGTCATACGCCTAAATATTTGTAAAATTAATCCAGTAACACCTCATGCTGTAGCTCCTTTAGTTGGCGTCGGAGAGATGAACCAGTGCTTCTCGGTAGCCGTTCATGTAAATCTCTTACATATTCTCGTTTTGACAAACTTTTGTTTAAAGGTAAGAGCATCTGACATCTAAGCACTTAAAAACAACTTTGCTTATTACCGCCACCTTGTGGTATAAGTGACACAATACAGGACGAGTAGGAGCAATATTAAATAAGCTTTTTAGATTTGTTTTATTGAATTTGTACTCACTAATTTTTAATTGTGCTAATTTGCTTTCTTGTAATGCTTTGCATTCAAGAAAGGAAATCTGTCCACTTTACACATTTTATTGAGCCCAGAGATGCATGTCCACAGATTCCCACATACAAATAATTTGGTTGATATTTTATGCCGCAGTGACAGCTGGAATTCGCTTATTTGGTGGAAGAACAGGACTGGAAACCATTAATGACTTTGTCTAAACACTGGGCAGCCACTAAATTAGTGTTTGCAGGTGCGTGCTCCTCACTACCCTCTGTCAATCTCAGTCAGAGTGCATGTTAATGGAGACGAAGGTTCTACTGGGCATTCCACTGTGGATTCCGTTCAGACTCAGAAGTAACTTCTCATTGCATAAGTGTGTCAGCACAACCCTGGTGTTCCTCCTCCGTTTAGTCTTGGAATGCTGTTTGTGTCCCTCATGAGACTGCAGCTGTACACTGCTGCATATGTTTATTGGTATGGCAATGGCAGCACTAAATATGGTCTTAACAGGAACAGATTAGCTGAAAAAAAGCTGGTGGGTACTTTGGCAGAAGTATAGCCTGATTGCATTTTGGTTGTGAAGGCAGAAGAGACACTGGAGGACTCTCATTTCAGGGCAGTGTGCCCATTGCATTGTCCTGCCAACGCCTTTTGAATGTGCAGTGCTGTACTTAACAAGTGCACATAAGACTCATTTTCCTGCTAAACAGCTGCGGTTAGTCAAAGGAGACCTTTTCAACTTGAAGTTGCAGCGTTAGTTTTGGAAGTGAAGGAGACCTCATTTTTTAAGCAGAGCAAAATAAAGCTTAATATGCTTGACAAAACATTTAAGGTTTATTGATTTGTAGATTTAATTCCGCGGTGGTGCCGTTTACAGTATTCTATAGAAGACCTGTCTTTGCCAGAAAACCAAGTAAATGAGTGCAACAAATTTTTATATCCATTGAAAATATTCTCAGAAGTGTTTTGATGACCCCAAAAACATATGGTTTCCCTGCTACTTGCTAAGAAAGGTTTTCTTAAATTTTAGTCAGGAACTCTGTATATATTTGAGCCTGTGCGTTTAATTATGCGCAAGTAGAGATAAGTCAGACCAGTAAACGTTGGCTCTTGACTCTTAATTACTATGGCGACGTTCACATAGGTGGTTATGATGCTCATTTTAAATTAATTTCTGAAATCAGCTGTTTACTTTGCATGTTTTTTTTTTTGGTACTAATTAAATGCAAACAGCATCAGACTTATCTGTAAAGAGTTAACAACCTCATTGCAATCTGTATGAGCAGAAGAAGAGCATGGACGTTCAAACAGCAAAGCAAAACTCTGCACTGCTTGCTTCAGCCATTTTGACGTCCAGATTTACCTCATCTGGCTTCTTCGGGCGCAGAACTGTAACACATAAAATACTTAATAATAAAATGCAACATGTCACCAATTAGAGTTGTGCCTGATTTAGTAACACAGATGGAAGTGGCACAAATCCATTCTTTGGGGGGTGGGAAAAAATGGAGTGAACGGTAGGTATTATTTTATTTTATTTTTTAGTATCGTGACATGACTTTTTGATGTTTTGTCACAAATAGATGAGAAAATAAAATAATTTATGTTTGAAAACTCCAAAAACTCTGACCTGTTATAGTAACCTTTTCCCACTGCTTGTTTCAGTAGAGTATTGACACATTTCAAGAATCTAATTAGCTGCAGTTTATATGCCATTTAGTGATTGTTGATGCACTTGTTTTATTAACTTGTATCCTAATAAGCCAATTTTAAATCAGTACGTTTTTAAAGTTTAAATCTTTGCTTACCCATACCATATCAGAATTGGCCCGTTCCGATTGCCATGCGGACTTGGGTCCCATTACCCTGCGGTGTGAATGTGACCTATGACATTCATGCCCATCATGGTTGGGTCTATATTTCATAAGCATTTGATTTTAAAATTCCCTTCCAAGGTTTTAAAAACACTTGGTTCCATTTTGCATTTTCCGCTCTGTTCTTTTCTCACGCCTGCGGTCGAGCTGAACCCGCCGGGGGGTCGGTATGCTCGTAAATGTGATGCTAAGATGTGAAGCTCTAATATTGAGACTGTGCTGTTGTTTGTCCTTAGTAAGAAGGAGTGAAAGTATATTTTTACCATAATGAACGCAGTCACATCTCTTGTGAGTTTTCTGTTGCACATATTTAGCTTGAACCTGGTGAATACCAGGAATTCGACCGAAAATTTAAAAAAAAGCCTCGTTTTCTCTATGCTTTCGGGCCTGACACTTTGTTTTGATACTAGTGGCATTCTTATAATGAGATACCATGGAGTATCTGAATCCTGGTTTGACCATTTATGGCTGTCTAAGTGAGATTTCAGGACTCCCGTCTTCATTAAATGTCAGCGGAAGCCGAGCTGGAAGAAAAGTTGGCTCACTTTGACTGAAAAGGCAGAAACAGAGCCGACAGCGCGCGCATATTGAGAGGAGAAAATAAATAGGTTTTCGAGTCAATCTCATCTTCAATTTGGGTTTTCACCGCTGAGGCTAAAAAAGATGCAACTAAGCATCCTAATAAGATGTGGAAGAGCCATTGGCTGCCCTTTTTAACAATACCTATTGTTTTGCTCCTTGGAGACAATGCAGACAAAAATATAATCCCAAAATGCTCTGGTCAGTCAGCCGTAAAACGCTGTGCACTTGTTCCGTGGTAGCGGCATGTAAAAAATGGGTGGGAGGTGTATACGTAGGTGACTCCTCAAGGCATTTATGACTTTTATTCTTCTCTGCATCTAAGAAAACTTCTAGCCTGCTTCTCCTGACTTTCATCATTGTATTTTATGTAATGCTTGAAAATTCTTTGTGGCTTAAAACAGAATTAGTAATCATTAGCCGTTTATTAATACAAAACAGTTTGAATATTGAAAATATGACTCGATTATTTTGCGTTATTAGAAGACATGAATGATAATACAGAAAAAACCAACAGCGAAACACAATTGTAATTTCGGCCTCTTGGTGCAGTATTTGGGTTCGCTGGCTGTGATTGGTTGGTATCCATCCAAGCCAATGCAGTATTGCCAAACCATGTAAGGTGTATTCCACGGTTTTCTACGAACGCCATACTGCAGCTGTAAGGACAGATTGAAATTTTAGCAACCAGAAAGCACTTTCAACAATGAGGAGAATGCGCAAATTTTAAATACATAATGAATATACATTTATTATTAAAAAATCTATAAAAGCATCACTTTTGCAAAATGACATGCATGTATCAGAGTTTATGTTTTAAACAGTGAGGATTTGTTGGCACACTGCTGGGTGATGTGGTAGCTGTGCTTTGCATTGAACATGACTGGATACGTGGGATGTGTTGTGTACACATAATGGATTATGTAGAAAACAGTTTTGCTCGTCTGCTTTGGATCAATGTTGTATTATGGTTATTATACAGGGGACTGTATGAAGGTAGACTACGCTGCAGCCTGCATAAAAAATGTATTTCATAGATAAATCTTTGAAGAGTGGAATAGACAACTATGACATGGAGAATAAATTATATGTATAAATATTTAAATCGTGGTAAGTATTTGGATTCTGCAATCTGAACGGTAATCCACAATGTATAAGTACATACATGATGGTGAGTCACATGGAGGATTTAATAAGCATTCTTCCTACTGTTTTTCTATGAAAGTTTTTTGTTTCAGATTTTTATAAATATTTCTAATATATTTTTTTCAGTTTACTTGTTGGAGGTCCAAAACTAACAAAATTTGAAATTAAAGCAGAAATCTATAAATAAATCAGTAAACTTAAAATGCACCAATGAATTTTTACCTCATCCACCCAACAATCCATCAATGTTCAATCAGTGCTCACTCCAAAATAATGCCAGCTCATTCAGATTAGATTGAAAATATATGTGGAAATCAATTTTATGTCTCATTTCAAAGATTCTTGATTGTATTTAGATCTGAACTTTAATGGCACCGTTCCAAAACTTGAATGTTCCTCGATCTGTACGTGCATTTAGTGTTCAAACTCCACCGTTGTGTTTTCCAGCTTCAAAAAGGCTTGTCGTCCTTCGAGCGTTGGTCTTCCCTGCTTATGCTAAAGAAAACCTTCCCACAGCATGACACTGCCACCACATTCACCATAAAGAATGTTTTGTTTACTATTTTATAAGTTTTATGGGCGGTAATGGCCAACTATGTGTTGGTAAGATCCAAATAAAACATAGTGGAGTAAATCCATCTACACTCTCCTAGATAATTCCCACACAGAGAATCATGTTTGTCAGAGTATCTTGGTTCTTGGTATCCTCTGTCTCTTACTGCCATGTGTTATCTGACCTTGCGACATGAACGTTATGGCCATGTTGGAAAACTCTACCACAGATGTTGATCAGGGCTCGAGGCGTTCCACAAACCGCCCGCCGTGATTCTTTTTAGAGACAAGAATCAGAGGTCACCTTGAGAATGATGGATCGAAGGCATCAAGGAACTTGGTGGGGGGTAGGATTTTTTTACAAGCAGCCAACTAGCGATCAGCCTTTGTGACAAAGCAACACATTTCCAGCAACCCGCTGTATTTTTTTGCTGTACTTTTCTAACAGTTTATGAAACTTCATGAAATTGTTTGTGTTTAGAGCAACTTCAGTTGTGCATCCGTTAACCACGTCATGTTGAAAAATGTTAGAATGCCCATCTAGCTTTCTCTATTTTAATGTTTTATAGAGCAGAATACTTCAGATAATAGGTTGCTCTTAGTTTGGGCAACTGGTTCGATTGTAATATGTTAGGTATTGTGAAACCGAGGTGAATAAAATATGACTGCACACTTTACAGATGTATTAATGTCACACATTTTTTCACTAAGGGATTTTATTCAAGCACCTTTTATTATAAAATCTGCTATAACTAAATCAACAATGTTTGGTGTTAGATAGAAGGATGTCTTTCCTGTAAAGGGACAGTGAGTGTGTATAAATACAGGATGAAGCAAAAAATAACAAAAAAGGGGGATTTATTAGTATACATACATACAGTACATATTTAAGAACCCAAAAAGCACAGATAGATGTCCTGATATTTTACTCCGGTTTTAGTTAAGACTTTTAAATAGGATGGAAACATGTTGATTCTAATGATGGCTCCCCAAAACATGTGAACATTTATAGACTTAACATGAATTCTAAAAACAATTTTTTCAAAATTCTTCATTTTCATTTGCTGGTTGCTGATGTGCCCAAACCTAACCTCTTTATCTCATTTCTGTTAAAAGCACACCCCAATGTATAGCTTTATCAAATGTCACATGCATTACTTTCACATGCCTAAAATTGGTTTTACAGTTATGCACTCATAACCTTAATTTATTGAGCTGAATTTATTTGAAACAAGACACTTCATCTTAAAATCAGACGCGTTTAAGTTTTTATACAATATTAAATACAGTGTGCTGCTAACAACGGTTGTTAAAAGGTTATAGAATACAGTATTTACAAACTGGTATTTTTTTAGTGATCAATTGAAAGGATGCCAGCCAAACTGTAGGAATATGGATGAACTACATGTGCCAAGGCATGTTTTTTTTAATTGATTTTATTAAGTCAAGGTTTCTTCTGGCATCAAAATAGACAGGCTGCAAAATGAAATATGAACCTGCGTCAGTTTGACTTTCGGCTTTTGGAATATGTATAAGGAAGTGTGTGTATGTGTATACAGCATCGTAAACCCCGAACATCATTTTAATAAATATTTGTGCTACATAAACACAAATCACGACATCTCCACGTTGAACCTATTTTAACTGAAATGCTTTATTTCTTGTACCTTGTTTGATTTGGTGCAATTTAAAAAACACCAACTGTTCCTTTTCTTCAGGGTTGAGAGGATTTTGTTTATGTCATTTTTATTCTTCTTCTCTAGTGAAATAAAAACATTTAGCATGCTGCTTTTATAGTCTGAGATGTATCTACTTTGAACTTGATCACATACACATTCTTATGGTAAGAACTGTCTGGATTGTTTTCACTTGTACAATTTCTTTGTGGAGATTAGCCTTGTGAACCTGCTGAGATCAATAGGAAGTTTATTTTTGTATATAGCATATGTCAGCCAGGCCTTTCAAAGTGCTTTACATGTTAAAAACATGATACAAAAGTAAGTCATTCTGTCAACAACATTATCAAGAACAATCTTCACAGATTTTTTATAATTTAATGATCCCGATTGCTATTAATCTAAGGCAATTTTAAAAAAGCGTTGTTGTTTTTTTGCTTTGATTTAAGAGAACCCAGTGTTTAAAATGATTTGCATGTCTGTAGGAGCTTGTTCCAGATTAGAAGACCATAAAAACTGAACGCTGCTTCTCCATGTTTGGTTGTGGTTCTGAGAAAGCTAGAATATGTAGAACCGGAAGACCTGAGCTTTGTGGAAAGATGACACAACAACAACAGGGCTTGAATGTATGTTGGAGCTAAGCCATTCACTGATTTAAAAACTAACAGAAGTATTTTAAAGTCTATTCTCTGAGCTACAGGGAGCCAGTTCAAGTTCCTAGCTTTAGTTAGAAGTCTGAGTCCATTACTACCAACAGTTGCAGTTTTAGTTACTACTGAAACTGTGCTGACTGTTGATTGTCCCTCTTTAGCTCCAAAGATAACAACTTCAGGTTTGTTTCTGTTAAAATGGAGAAAGTTATGGGAGATCAATGCATTGATTTTCTAAAACGATCTGTGCTTGATTGGGTTCGTCGTGACCTGGAAACTTGGTAATGTAGAGCTGTCTGCGTAGTTATGGAAGTAGCAGTTTTTTCTCTAAAATCCCTGCTGATGCCTTTTCCGCTGTAGTGTTAATATACAGCTGAATTCAGGAAACCAGGAAAGGTGACATAACCTCTGTGTATAACAATATTTTTATGACCACTGGCCATTAGGATGCTTTGTACCAACCATATGTCAAATTCTAACCTGCCTTTGAGGTGATTTGTAACAAGAGAAAGTTGGTGAGTAAAAGTAAAAGTAATTGCATGTTGTTGTTTCCGGCATGTCTTTATAAAAAAAAAATACTTTCTCTATTAGTAAAACTAACATGCATGTAAACATTTACTATGTCATTGTGAATCTCTATAATTAATTAAAATTGCCAACACAAATACATTGGCATATTTACAGTTGCAAAATGGATGTAGGGTGAAAAACTGCAATGCACGAATATGATATGGTGGTTAATATTTTCAATCAAATAATTGAGTCATCTTACATATTACTGTACAAAGACATGTTTGAACAGTGTCTCAATGATGAAAACTCAGAGGCATACATTTTTTTAGCTTGTCTTGCTCACCAAAGTTAGTTTGATCACTTTGCGCAGCAACTGTCAATTCCCAGTGATCGGCTCAGTGTGACATCATTACCAGATCCAGGTTCTGGTTTCGGATCAGATTTAGTGTTTCACCTCCATGCTCTCTTTATTCGACTTGGTGCTTAATAATTCATGGCGGTGTGGACTATGTCGCGTGTTGTTCATTTTGGTCTTTTACTATTTTTATACCTGCGGTTGTGAAAACACTCTCAGATGAGCTGTTATTCTGTCATGAAAGCTATTTGGGTAAAAAAAAACAGGCAATAATTGGTTGCAACCACAGCTGGTATAAAAAGCATGAAAGCAAGACTTTAGCAGTCAAAGGGTGGAGCTTCTGCCTGGGAGGCAAACTGTGACAGTTTTTTTATATGCCTGAACATGAATGAATAATCTTTGTATTTCCAGACATGGAGCTGTTATTTGATTCCCACAGTATAATAACCTGGAGTAGAAATTTCGTTATCAACAGACGCTGAAAACCTAAATATAAAATCTTAGTTAATTGGCTTTATGTAACATTGATAACATTTTATAGAGTTAAATAATTATAACAAAGTGTTACAGCTTTCTGCTAGGGTTGCTAGCCTGCAGCCTGATGCCTTACAATTATGCTAGTCTTTGCATAATCACTTTCCACACAACCTCTGTTTTTTGTATGTGGAAACATTCCTGATCTTACCTTTTTTGTAATTCAGGAGAAAGCAATCTACCGTCATTGAGCAAGCTCACCTGCAGTCCTTCAATTGGAAATCTAAGATGGCTTTGATATAGTTTCCTTTTAAAGCGTTGATTTTATGTTGCAATTTTCTGATATTTTTCTGTAATTACGTTGTTGTAATCACTGCTGTGTAATTTTGGAGCAGGAGGCGATGCAGAGCCTCCAATTCACTGCTGCTTCTCAGTCACATCTGTATCTTACAAACAAGAAGATTTAAAAACATCATCCTTTAATCATCCACTTTAACTGCTACCTGTAGCGAGTGGCCTGCTTTATGAAACCTCATTTCCTCGTACTTGTACGTCTAAAGGGAAGCGAGCGTCCATCACCTTCTACAAACATCTTTATCTATCTAGTAATATAAATGGTAAGCATGCTGAAGCTCATTGTGGGAGCCGAATCTCTGAGGACTTTTTTATAGCGAGTCTTACTTGATCATTGCATGTCACTGTGATGGCTTCCACTAATACCACGGAGCGTTGCTGCCGCGCTGCACCTCTGGAGATCAGCCCAACATTATCTGCAAGCTGTAATGGAGCTGCTGGCTGATAGCAGGCTAACTGCTTATTATTCTAGGCCAGATCAGATCATAGAGGGCGGGGGGAGGTTGAAGAGAAAAGATTAAATGAAGTTCCCTTAAACATGCATTATTTTGGACCTCACGTCCTAATCTAAAATCAAAAGTAACGCTCCCGGATCAGAAGTTAATTAGTCAGAAGGACAGGGTCCTTCCTCTGCCAGAGCGGCTCTCCTGCAGAGTGATACACTTTCCACCTTCACTACCATATGGTGTGGCCTTATGCACCTTTTTTTGTTATGCACAAAGGAACAAGCTTCTAGTGGGCCGTAACGCGGGACAGTTAGTGATGCTTCAGCGTCGCTTCTGGCTGCTTGTTTATCAATTGATTTCTTATTCGTGGCAAACAGAGGCACCCGATACATTCCCCCCCCCCCCCCCCCCCCCCTTTCTTTTTTTCATTTGCTCCAATTATCAGACCACTGCGGCATTTTGCATGCGAGTGCAAGCGCTTCAGATAGACGTGCTATAGGTTTCTCCTTTGCTTCCAGTTTCGGGAAAATGTGAAACGACTTGTTACCGGAATTACTCCGAATGCACGCTGCTCTCCTTGGATGATGCAAAGGCTTAATCCTGTGATGGTGGGTGGTTTTTGGTGGTAGTAGTTGGGGGGGGGCTGGTAAGCAAGAAACACAAACACCCGCACGCTGAATCACACACTCCAGCCGCTGCCTTGTTGTGTGCTGCCGGGCCTGCACCTGCAGTACACGCCCCCCCCCCCCAGCACTTAAAGCAGTCCATTAGCCAGCAGTAGCTGAGTGCTGCTCCAGCTAGCTGGGCAGCAGCAGGATGCATTCAGCTGGTGTAGAGTGCTTCCACTGGGGGCTAGCAGGAGGACAATTTGTGCTAAAATGCTATGGATCCAGCATTCTCTTATGTTTACCGACTTGTTCTCATCCGAGTACTCAGCGACGGTGTTCTCAATTCTTTTATGTTAAAGGTTGTTGTAACAAGCTCTAGGCTTGCAGACATTTAAACAACTGCTTTCAATTTTCCATTTCTTGCTCACCCTATGAATCACCATCGCTCGGGAACGTCATTTGCCTCAAAAGGTCAGCGAGAAATATACATGGCTTTAGTGATTTAAGTGGGCCGGTAAGAACCGGTACACACATGCAGCTCAGGTCTGAAGATTGGCAGTTGAACAACGGACAGTCATTTCTAGAAACCTAGTCCATGTACATCGGGTGCCTAGACCAGTGCAGCTCTGCACAGTGTCACTTTTTACACATTCTAAGCGTTGATTTGTCCAATCCTGTTCAGACTTTTGCCATCGTTCTCTGTCGAGTTTGGAATGATAGCACTTTTGAATTACAGGCCTCACTGACAGTCATTCCAAATCCCACAAAAAAACTCTAGACCTGAAATACGCTTCCAGAACTCTTCAGTCAACGATAGATAATAAGGTCCATTGTATGTAAAACTGTAATATAAAGTTGGTCAGTAATGTATGATATATAAAGAAAAACGTAAATATTTTCTGACATTATAATGGCAGAAAAAAACTGTGGAACAATATACCCGCCGGATATTTTGAAGAAGAAACTGGAATATTGCTGCATCGAGGACCTGGGAAGATGTGGCTCAACACTAACACTTTGGAAGGTAACAGGATACACATCACCTACGTTTACCGCCTCAATCTTAGAGAACTTCTGGCATTTGTTTGATGTTAATTCAAGATTAGGGAATTGTGCTGGGATCAGCTGATTAATATCTCAAAAGCTCAAATAACACCCCTAATGCTTTCACAAACTTCAGATGAGTTGAAAAAGAGGACACCTTGAATCTAGAGAGGGAGCAAAGAGGACAGAGAGAGATGGAGAAAGTTTAAATCATCGCTTCCATCGCTGATCAGCTTGAGATCACTAACTAACAAGTTGGGAGGTCGTGGAACCTCTGGAAATTAGTATGCTAAATAGGAATCTACATTAAATCAAGAATATGATGAGTAACCCTGAGGATCCTTTGCATCCGACTGTTATACAACAAAAGTGTCTTCAGTCAGACGCTCAAAGATGTGCCGTAATATTGACTGGTACAGGAAATAAACCCTGCACAACATCTATATTTCACAATAAAAACATATAACATATGATTCACCTGTTGGATTAATAACAAAGTTTTAAATTTGAAGAGAATTTGAAATGCCTGACTGAAATACCTTATATTCTTAGTAAACATTTGAGATTTTGGAGTTGCCAAACATCTCATCGTTCAACATTATTGAAAATATGTTTTTTTCTAATGTGAATTAGATTTTGTGTTCCTGTTTAATTTTTTTGTCTGAAATGGCCCTAATAATCTTTCGTTGTATACCAAAGAATACAGTCAATAAAATGTTATAAACAATAAAATAAAATGTTCTCCCCCATCTGTTAAAGTAAGCATAGTTAAAGCTGCACCTCATCTGTTAATCGCATCGAAAGATAACCATCTAAATTCAGAGGCTATGTTTTAATACCGCCACCTACTTTTTGTCACTTCAAACTTTCACAAACTACACTGAATCAAGTGAGAGTGGTGTAAATTGTCCCAAGCTTAATAGTTATCTACAAGTGTAAAAGAAACACGTTTTACTGCAGTGATTCTGTTTAATTTATATATACTGAGAGCAGTGGAGGGATTAAAGTCACAGACCCCTGTTTTAAACTACCTAAACAAACTCATCGATAAAGTATTATACTGAAAAACTTTACTCTTGCTTGACAACGTTAACATTACATAAACTTTTTTTTTTGGGGAAATGCCAATGATGCTTCCAATCATAAGCTCAACGGATCCAAAAGGTAAACACGCCCAAAAAATGTGACTGTGACTCGCTGGCATCCACCGCGTCCTGTTGATTTATGGCTCTGTTAAATCTCTGTCTTACGTAAGGGCAAAGGTAAATTAGAAAAACCACCATGGAGGTGCTCTGTGTATAAATGCCAGCTTCGTTTGAGGAGGCGAGAGCTTGTCACCCCACATCCACAGTGCATACAGCCGAGGCTTGTGGCTGTTTCTTTCCCATAGAGGACAGGACTCATGTTTCAAGGACGTTCCTTTGCAAACTGCGGCTGAGCATGACTGTTAGCCTAACATTGTACATGCAGCACATTTGAAGAATATAACTAAACCCCTAATAACATTTTATGTTAATTCACATATTTGAGGAGAGGTTTCAAAAGTACAGCAGGTACGTTTCTAAATATAACATTAATATCTGTTATAACTGTGACTTTGTCTTGACCAGTATATTATAAGAACGATAATCTTTGAAAAAATGGATCCCCATTGGCTCCTCTCAGTAGTCCTGAAGCAGTTTGCAGAACTATATCGCTCCAAGTCAGAAACAACCAATCAGAGCCAGAAATCTCTGTCTTACATAAGGGCAAAGCGAAATTAGAAAAACCACCATGGAGTTGCTCTGTGTATAAATGCCAGCTTCGTTTGAGGAGGCGAGAGCTTGTCACCCCACTTCCACAGTACATACAGCCTCAGTCATGTCAGTCACGCTTGTACCGGGGCTGGTAAGTGAACTTTATGCATTTCTTTTTTTAAATTAACACACTGCAATATTGTTAAGTAGTGATCATTCAGAGGTGCTGCATTACGGAGCAGCAACAAATATTACTGATGTTGTAGGACACCCTGGTTGTGGGGACAGTACACAAAGGGCATGACGCAATAAAATATCATAATTTTTTTTGTCCGTCACAAGAAAATCCCTGGATTTTTGTCTGTGCATTGTGATGAAATTTACAAAACATCTTAGCGTGTAAATACAGCTGTGAGGCACAATATCTGGACTTGCATGAAGTCCCATTATATGTTTTTACTGTGAACCTCACAGCACTAAAATCAGCAGAGAAATGAGGCATATATTTGACTTGAACAGTGTAGCCGTGAACTGATCTCACTCCATTAAAAATTCATGAAAAAGTTTCAAAGAAGATAAAAGCATACCCCTCTTTAGCTTATACTTCTCTCTCTTAAAATGGTGCTGGTTTTCTCTTGAAATTAGCAAAGGAATGGCTTTTCTTTTTAAGGCTGAGTGCATTTTAAAGAAATCCTTCCTGTGGACCTAAAAAGGTAAACCAACGTGAGCTCACTCTGCGCTCAAACAAAGACCATATTGTGTCGCCGCTTGCAACATAATCAGGCGCCAGGATTTTCAACTATCAAGAGGGATAGAATACATTTCGCAACCAACTTGACCCTTTATCTTGGGTTTACGTCCAAAACGGCTGCTATAGGTGGAACTGCTCAGTCAAATCTGTTATCAATACTAAATAGTTAAACTATTTAGAACTGTACAGCTCTGCACAATGTCCACTGGGAAAATATACATGGAATTAATTTTTCTTTGGTCGAAGTCTCGCTATGTTCAATTATACCAATGTGGTTTGCTTGCTAGAGGCTGGTGGAAGTTGACTAATGACGAAGTTAACTAATATTAAGAGAAAAGTGGAGTAAAACTAAATCTAAGAATTTTTATTGACTTCTCTATATGTTTATTTCCCCCTCACTTTGTCTTCTAGAAGATACTACAGCAATAACCAGCCAGTAGCAGGTCAAGTTACACAGCACCTAGTTAGTTGGCTCTTTCTCAATTTTTTTAGATATGCATTGGGTTTGGGAAAGGTACCTGCAAAGCTCTGTGGAGGAATATATACGCTGTATGTGGGGCATTCGTTCAACCTCTACACCTCCAGATGGCTCTTCTTTTTCTGCTGTAGAATAACAATTGGCTGATGGTACATAAATAAAAAGGTTGGCAAGAGAATGTCAGACATTTGTTGGATGCCTGCTACCTTTGACTAATTTGACTTTTTAAATCTGAAGCTTCAGTTTGTTAATCCAGTATGTTTCCCACGTGCTCTGAACAGATGATTTCATAATCCATTTTGTTAGTCTAAACTTTTTTTTTTAAACCATCATTTAATGACAGTGTTACCATAAACAGCACTGATCTGACTGGATGTGAAAAGAGACTGAATTTAAGACCAGTGGTGGTTTATATGGAATTTCTCCCCAGGGGACACTCCCAACAACTCAAAAATGCAATGCTCTTTTCTGACACATCAAGACCTAGCTAGCTTGAGTTTTCCACCAGAAGTAAAGCTGGTTTAGTTCTTCATGTCCCTGAGGAACAAAAACAATGAGCGAAAATTCTGACACTGTTATCCAATCAGGTTTCCTGTACGCTCATTTGCATACCGGTGGCTGATTGATTATTTACAAGAAGGAGGGGGGAAGGGGCGGGGCGATCTTCTGTGCAGACATAGAATATAACAGCAATTTGCAGCGAAAACCCAGTAAAATTTTCATTCATTTTTGATTGGTTCAATATGATGGTGCGAGGCATCTGTTTAAGCACCACTTCTACTCTACCCACTGTGCCACAGTGGGTAGAGTAGTTGCATATCAATTAAGAACGTTGCAGGTTCAATTCTAGCTACCCCCTATAACATGGCATTGTGCTCCTGGGCATCGCACTTAACCCCAAGTTGCCTACCGATGCATGTATCAGTGGTGAATGTGGTTATAGTGTAAAGCGCTTTGAGTGGTCAGTTTGATTAGAAAAGCACTATATACATTTTCTTGCAAAAGTATTCGGCCCCCTGGAACTTTTCAACTTTTTGTTGCATTTCAGGCTTCAAACATAAAGATATAAAATTTAGATTTTTTGTTAAGAGTCAACAACAATTGGGACACAATCGTGTAATAGAATGACATTTATTGAATGTGTCAAACTTTTTTAACAAATAAAAAACTGAAAAGTTGGGCGTGCAATATTATTCAGCCACTTTACTTTAAGTTCAGCAAACTCACTCCAGAAGTTCAGTGAGGATCTCTGAATGATGCAATGTTGTCCCAAATGACTCGTCATCATAAATAGAATACACCTTTGTGTTATCAAGTCTCCTTTTAACTGCACCAGCTCTTTGGTAGTCTCAGGGTTCTGTTAGAATCACAGAGAGCATCATGAAGAACAAGGAACAGGCAGGTCCGACATACTCATGTGGAGAAGTTTAAAGCCGGATTTGGATACAAAAAAGAGATTTTCCAAGCTTTAAACATCCCAAGGAGCACTGGGCAAGCAATCATATTGCAATGGTAGGAGTATTGGCCCACTGCAAATCTACCAAGACCCGGCCGTCCCTCTAAACTATATTCCGGAATAGGGAGATGACTGATCAGATATGCAGCCAAGAAGCCCATGATCACTCTGAATGAACTGCAAAGATCTACACCTGAGGTGGGAGAGTCTGTCCAAAGGACAAAAATCCGTCGTACACCTCACAAATCTGGCCTTTATGAAAGACTGGCAACAACAAAGCCATTTCTCAAAGATGTCCATAAAAGTCTCGTTTAAAGTTTGCCACAAGCAACCTGGGAGACACACCAAACATGTGGAAGAAAGTGCTCTGGTGAGATGAAACCAAAATTAAACTGTTTGGCCACAATGCAAAACGATATGTTTGGTATAAAGCAACACAACAATCACCCTCAACACACCATCCGCACTGTCAAACATGGTAGTGGTAGCATCAGCGACAGCAAGGACAGGGAAGATGGTCAAAATTGATGGAAAGATGGATGGGGCCAAATACAAGACAATTCTGGAACAAAACCTGTTGGAGTCTGCAGGAGACCTGACACTGGGACCGAGATTTATTTCCAACAAGAAAATGATCCAAAACATACAACCAAATCTACAATGGAATGGTTCACAAATCAATGTATCCAGATGTTGGAATGGCCAAGTCAAACTCCAGACCTGAATCCAATCGAGAATCTGTGGCAAGAGCTGAAGACTGCTGTTCTCCATCCAGCCCTTACTGAGCTCGAGCTGTTCTGCAAGGGAGAATGGGCAAACATTTCAGTCTCTTGATGTGGAAAACTGATAGAGACATACTCGAAGAGACTTGCAGCTGTAATTGCAGCAAAAGGTGGCGCTACAAAGTATTAACGCAAGGGGGCCAAATAATATTGCACGCCCCACTTTTCAGTTTTTTATTTGTTAAAAAACTTTGACACATCCAATACACTTCATTCCACTTCACGATTGTGTCCCACTTGTTGTGGACCCCCCCACCCCCAAAAAAAGAATTTTATATCTTTATGTTTGACGCCTGAAATGTGGCAAAAGGTTTAAAGTTCAAGGGGGGTGAATACTTTTCAAAGGCCCCTTAAGTCAAGTCCATTTACCATTTTTACCATTTATGAATGAAATGTGCTTCATATGGAATAAGTTATAGTGTGATTGAATTCAGCTTGTTTATCAATTTAGGAGAGACCCATAGGTGAACTGCCCTCCGTGTCCTTCCCCTTCCCAGTTCACAGCACCTTCCAATTGACCAGGGTGCCTGCAGGGGGCTCCACTTTGACCCACGCAGACAGTGATATGACACATAATCAAAAACGGAGCTATTTTTTCACCAAGGTCATAAAAAAAAATGCGGCCCAGACGGCTGCCCGGGTCGCCCGTGTCGAAAACCGCTACTGTTTAATACAATTTAACCAAAGTCA
>JAVLVB010000211.1:1154534-1168247 GCA_032876305.1 Orestias chungarensis
TGTGTGTGTGTGTGTGTGTGTGTGTGTGTGTGTGTGTGTGTGTGTGTGTGTGTGTGTGTGTGTGTGTGTGTGTGTGTGTGTGTGTGTGTGTGTGCGCGTGTGTGTGTGTGTATGTGCGTACATGTGTTTGTGTATTCCTTCAAAGGGAAAGGCAAAATGAGGATCAGACAAAGTGCATGTGCTTTGCCGAAGTGAAACTTCAAGCTTTTGAAGACAAATTCTGTTTGAAATTCTGGAGACGCGTGTTTCTCTGGGACTTGAATGGTGGAACACATAAGCTTGTCTGCAGCCTGATAGGCAAACAAGGAATTTATTTGAACGTGGTTTGTTTAAGGTCGCTGAATCTTGGAACCATTTATGTGCATTTAGTTTAGAAACCTAAGAACTAAAGCTTTATTACGGTAGACCATGTAAGCATGCTGATTTTTCTTTGAACTGCGCAAAAATGTTAAACCACAGTTGTAATCGCAATAGTGAGTGCAATAGTTTGCTTTGATGCAATTTTTGTTTAATATGTTGTTTGAAGTATGCATTCAAACTTTGCGTCTAAATTTACCACATTTGGCTTCTTTGGCTGTAGAATTGTGACACGTGTCTCAAGACAACAGATGCACTGAAACTATTGCATATTTTTCTGATTTAATATGACAAATACAGTGATAAAACTCTTATTATTCGGAGAGTGAAGATATTGGCATTGGGCTATTCACAATGCTGTGATTTCGGTCGTATTTTTCATAGCCTAATTTAAAAATCAGAAACAGAATGTTGAATGCATGCTTGAAAGTTGGCTTCACTCTGTCCTCTTATAAATGTTACAGAATCCACAGCTAGAAGAATCTTTAGGTAATTCTTTACTAGTTTTTGCCCTTACATCTATTTTTGATATTACGTTTGATATCATTTTGCCCGGGTTATCATTTGAAGTAAAAGTTATCAAACATTAGAGTGATATATTTCAGGAGGATTCAAACCAAGCCAGAGTCAACAACATTTCCTCCTGTAGTTTGTGTGGAAATAAGGACCACCTGTTTAACATCAGATATTTCACTGAACAAATGAACTCGCTGATTGAACTCCTTCTATGTTGAACACCACCTGTAAAGTAACGATTCAATTTAACAGAATCTGCAAAGGGTGTTACATGAAGCTTGGGTGTGCTGGTTACCTTTTATGTTCCTTTATCAAATATTAAGTTGTCATTGAAATGTGATTACCAGAAACTGTGTTCTGGCACTAAAAGTCCCAGAGAAGGGTCATTTAACATTCCTACCTTTGGAACCCAGAGACTGGTCGAATGACCTGAAGGATTTTAGCTAACATCCTATAATCACCGTCTTTTGTTCTGTAAATAAGGCCATTACTGTCGCACCACAGGAGGTTGTTGTTTTCCATTGAGTTTAGCCATTTAGTTTCTAGTTAGTTCTATTCAGATTACTGTATTTGATAATATAAAGACTATACATATTGTATTTAGTGAAATCATTTTTAATATATTTTAAATAGAGATTTAGAAATTTTAGACCAAGGTACAGCTGTGAGTAATGACCAGAAGCATTTGTGTCTGAGTCAAGAGGACTGAAATTTCAGTGTGAAAAATACACAAAAGAACAACTGTTATTTGTTTCCATGCTTTTTATTTTTTGTAATAAAAATTATAATAAAAATACAAGGAATAAAACAATTCCACACATATTTACAATAGGCTGCAGTGGGGGGCTGCATGTGTGTGTGTGAGTGGCATGTCCTTCTTGTGTGACTAGCATTTCAGCACTCGCACAGCAGTCTGTCTGCACTGTCGGAACATACCTGGCACTGCCTGGGTATGTCCCTGGTACAGTTGCCACACGTGTATTTGTAGCAGTCGACACATCTCTCAGTTGCACAATTGTTCGTGCATTGATGGTTGACCTGACACTTCGCCCTTTTGCCAGGGCTGGGTGTGGAAGGTTGTTGCCGAAGGAGTTTCTCCTTGTGTGCCTTCTTTTCACTCACATGAGTCACCTAACTCTTTTGCAAGCTCAACCAGGAAGTCCACCCGTCTCTCCTGCACCCCAGTGCATGCCTGATAAAGAACATGCGCATTCAGTGCTGCCATGTCAATCATGTTGTAGAACACGGCGACTGGCCATCTCCGTGTTCCTGCACGCACGCTGTACTCACTGCCTGTGAACATGTCATCAAAGCGTAGGTGTTGCATGATGTCTTGGAAGCGGTTTCGGGCCATAGTTGCAATGATCCTTGGGTTTGCCAGGTTTGCTGACCAGCTGTCACGTAGTGATGGAACCTTGGTCACCCCCCGCAAGATAATGACTGAAATTAATTCCATTAGTTCCGGGAGATCCATGAACCAATTCACCTGCTCCGTCTGACGTGCATGTTGAGTAGTTGAGTATCCCCTGCACAGCAATGCAGCTGGGGGGTGGGCAGACACCCTCAGGAGCAGCTTACATTCTTTTGCTTACACTCTTTTACAAGACCTTTGTTGAGGTGGATCAACACAATTAATTTGTTTTGTTTTTTAATATAAATAGTTTCATTCTAATAGTAATTATGATATATAATAGTTTAATTATAATATTAAATATATAATAGTTTAATTATTATAGTAAATATAATATATAATAGTTTTATTCTAATAGTAATTATAATATATAATAGCTTAATTATAATAGTAACTATAATATATAATAGTTTATTTCTAATAGTAAATATATAATAGTTTAATTATAATAGTAAAAATATAATTTATAATAGTTTTATTATAATAGTAAATATATAATATATAATAGTTTGTATATAATAGTTGTGTCATTTTGAACACACATCTTTCACATCTTTTTTTAAAAGAAAAACATGACTAAATTCTCTACTCCCCCCTGCAGATTCCTCAGGCAATGGCCACATTTACAAATGAAAGGATGCTAATTGGAGCCATCAAAGTCGTCAGTTCGGACTAAGGGTCATTTTATACCTCTTTCGGGACTTCAGGGGGGAGCTCGAAAATTCTGGGACTTCTAGTGCTAGTTGGTTATGTTGGACTTCGCTTATTTTAAATATAGCTTAACTTGAGAATGACTATAGGGGTAAACAGTCTACACATAAAACGCTGGTAAATATAGTTTCAGAACAGCCGAGGACAACATTACAAAAAACTGCCCCAACCTGTTTTTGTCTTTTCGACAGCAACACTTCATCAACACCCATAAACAGCTGTGACTGCAGTATACGCAGCAGGAAACAGTTTTACCACTGAGGAATTACAATGCTCGGAATTCTTGTTTGAAAAGTGGGACTGCTCAGACAGTCTTTCATTAACTGGAGTACAGTGGAGACTTCTTGCTAAGACAAATACACTCTATCCTCAGAGAGTCTTGCAGAACTTTTTTGGCAGTATCCGATCGAATCTGGGACAACATATTCTCATAATTGTGTAAGTTTCCGAGGACCAGTTTAGTTTGTACTGTTTTCATGTATCAGCCAGATTAAATAGTTTTTACACATCAAAAACAAATCTGATACTGATACAAAACAGAAATGATTTAAAGGCTTGTTTTGGAAGGGATTTTGACAATTATGGATGGAGGAAACAGCTCAACAACAAGTACTTGTAGGGTAAGGCCCACAGTGTGTCATTTTTGTGGCTTTAAAGAGTTAAGCACAGCTTTGTCAGAGCAATTACAAGCCAACAAGCTTTGTCTTGCCTTCATGTGTCTCCCTGCCCTCAACGTTCATGATGATGCCTTTTCAGCCGCTGGTACGCTTCACGCCCATGTCCTTGTTTTACTCCGGCTGCAGTCTCTGGTTTGCCTGTTGCGGAAGTGCATCAGCGCAGCAATGCTGCCTTCGGTCATTCATCACAGAATCAGCTTTTGGAGTTGAGGAGAATAGAGCAACTGTCAGGAGGCAAAGAAAAAAAATATTTTTGCCTTTCCTGTGGTGCACAGCGTATGGCAGAGGTAAGGCAGCTGTCCTTGGGCATTTAGAGCAGAATGAACAGGTCCCCTGTCCTTTCTGTTGCTTCTTAAAGAGAACATATACAATGTTGTTTGGAAATGTCGTATTCAAGAACACTTCAGTCACAATGTTAGATCAATCATATTAGCTTTTTTGATTGACAAATTTTACTAGTTGATCTCTTGCTTTGTTTAGCTTCATACAAATGCGAAATGATTGAATACAATGGTGAAACTGATGTTAATGACACAATGCGCTATTGTAGTAAAAACCATGAAATGCCAAAGACATAAAATAAAACATTTCTTTTTGAGTGACATTTTCTAATCTGCATCTAGCTTTAAATTAGGTAGAAACGATTTTACAACATAGCAGTGAACTATCTCGGCTGTGGTCGGGAGCCCCATGTCAAATAATTTAATTGATCGTTATTGTCGTAAATGGTAACGGAGTAAGTTAAAGATATATCGAGCATTTCCCTTCACTGAATACATGCTGGTAAAATTTAGGCTAATCTTGTCTGTGGCTAAGGCAGCTACGCAAGGAGGTTGATAATTACTTACTACAGTCTTCGAACCTCTCAAAAACCATCTTTTGTCTTCCATTCTTTTCTTTTAAATAAAAAAAAAAAAAAATGATTTATTTAAAAAAACAAATCTTATTAGCCAGCATATTTTCTCTTTGGTCTGGGAGTGGTACATTTTTACTTCTACTATCTATTGGGGGCCCTGTGGGTCATTGAATTGTCTAAACTTTCCACATATCTGGCTGTGGTTGTCATGGATAAGCTTTACATCAAACTATAAGCTTAGTTGTTTTTTTTATTGTTACGTTATTACCAATATCTTACGCCTTAATCCCAAAATGATTCTTGTTTGTGATACGTTTTCAACGCTAGGGACAAAATAGATGTGCAAAATGAACTCAAAAAAGGTTTGAAACCTTCAAAAACTGACCTCCAATGTTTAGTCTACTAATTTCAGATAAGAAATCTGCAAACTGTTAAATAAATGTAGAGATTCTGTGTTTAATCCTTAACACTGTTGTGGAACAGAACATCACGCTGTTAAAAAAGAGATGTCATTTATTTTACTTGCCATGGTTTCCAAATAAAAAAATGCTCCGAGCACTGCCTGAATGGGTCTCATCAATGTAAACACGTGTGTCAGTGTGGCTTGATCGGTTGCTGAGGGAGTGAGAGTTGTGTCCTTGAGTCTCCCATCCTTCCCTCTGGAAGACCGCTTGAACTCTCACTGACAGGCAGATGTCGGCCGTGGATCGGTTGGGGCAACGTGCCAAACTGAGAATCCGCCGTCTTCTAGGTAGAAGTGCCAGAGTTATTGTCAACATGATACACTGCTGAACAGTACAGTACCAGATGTCCAAAGACAAAGTTAATTCAAAACAGTGACAGCTTGTATTACTGGACGATATTTCATTTCACACTTAAACTCTGTGTTCCTTTAATACCTTGTGTTTCCTACTGTTATCATTTTCTTAACCAAACGTTAACATTTAGGATGCTATAAAATTGTTTGTTGGTAAGTATTGTCGGACACTAAACATAAACTATAAGAGCCAAAGGTTTTAGCCTGTAAACAAATGTGGATGTATCCCATTAGATAACTAAGAATATAAGAATTGACCAGACTATCTCAATAAAAGCATTAAATCAATGGAAGTGTTACAAATAATAACTACCTGAAATCACTCTTAATTGAATATATGGTTTTACTGTCAATTTTAGCTTACATTATGATTAATTGGGAGACAAGCAGGGGTTTTATAATATCTGTAGCCGCAGGTCAGTCAGCTAAACCATTGCTGAATAATCCCGTTGTTTGTTTTGCAACGTTTAACATTTTTTTAGTGTCAAACCAAGTTGTCATCCGTAGACTTTCAATACATATTATATTGAAAAAACATACCCTGAATTCAACCAAATTCATCACAAATAGAACCCCCCTCTTATTTATGAGAAGTGCTTGTAATGCCCTAAAATAATGACAAACACCCTTATAATATCCTTAATATATCTTTATTACAACTTCACCAATGTATTGTTTATGGATTAATATCTGAAATGTAACCAACTCCCCTTAAAAGACTGGGCTAATGTTGCTCCTCTTTGGCTGTCTTTATGGAATTCTTTACTTTATTTTCCAAGCCCTTCCTGACTGCATGACTTCATCAAACCTTCATAACGCAGGGACCTAATTAAAACTCTGCACATGCCATTGTTCAGCTAACACTGTTTACTTCTGCTTCCTTGAACCATGGTGGCGGCTGTGTGACATTCTCTACAACTCGATATGACGCATGATCAAACCTCCACCCTCTTGTCGTTCCTTATCTCTTGTGTTTAGTCCTGATCCCTGTTTCTTTCTAGCTGCCTCATCATTTGCCTTCTCATCTCCCATCCTTGTTCAGTTGGTATTTCCGTCTCTATCATACCTCTGAGAGAGAGATGAGCGAGAGAGTACTGTATGTGGTTACCAAGGCAACTGCATCCCGAAGCTTTGCCTGTTCTCTTCTACATGCATACGCACACGTCTCTCTCTCTCTCTCTCTCTCTCTCTCTCTCTCTCTCCCTCTCACACACACACCCACACACAGACAACACACACACACGTCCCCGTACCTCGATTTAACTGAGGACTTTGGGTTGAGTTCTATTCATTTTAGTTTCTACATTTATGCCATACCCAGACATTTTCCCCAATTGTATGTGAAACGTGTCTGTTTCTATAGATTTATATATATATATATATATATA
The DNA here is from genome assembly GCA_032876305.1 of Orestias chungarensis. NCBI lineage: Eukaryota > Metazoa > Chordata > Actinopteri > Cyprinodontiformes > Cyprinodontidae > Orestias > Orestias chungarensis. Next base: position 1,161,268 of record JAVLVB010000211.1, read on the forward strand.
TATATATATATATATATATATATATATATATATATATATATATATATATATATATATATATATATATATATATATATATATATATATATATATATATATATATATATAACTATATATATAAGTAGAGGCTCATGCCTAACCCTAAACCTACCCTAACCTAGATTTACACCTTAGTCGTAAACCAAATACCAGCATTTGATTCGCACAAGGAGAAGTCAGTCCCCGCAACATGGTTAGGAAAATAGCCACACACACACTTTCTCCTCCTGCCTGGCTTAGATTAAAGCATACCTCTGACGAGGCTGATATAGACAGGAGAAAGAGGCAGAAGAAAGAGGGGAACTGGCCTAGCTTGTTAGGGGTGACGCGACGCTTCTCTCCTCTGATGAATTATTATAACTGAAGCAAAATATCAAAGGCAGAGGTTGTCAGGAAGCTACGCGAGGTCTCCGACATAGAAAATAGCTGTCCATACCACCCTTTGACATCCCTGTTCGCCTCTGCAGACGTCTTTGTCAGTTGGCTGATGTAGGCAAGTGTGGGTAATGGTCTGTTACAGAAAATTAATGCATTCGCCTGGGTCCGCTGCTTTACTCAATGACATCAATGTGTGCTAATTTACCAATTAATCTGATTCGATGAGACGATGTCTATAAGGGACACCCATTTACCTCCAACTAACTTTACATTTAGTTTTTTTAATCCTTCAGTAAAGCCTCTTGCTGTGTGTCTGAACATGCTATAGGGTTTCTTTTTTTTTTTAACACCGCCGAACATGGCTGCTTGAAAGCAGCAGTAACTATCGATTCTAGAGTCTTTCTGAAATGTGTCACAGTTGGCGGTGTGGGATCGGGGATGGTTTGGCTGCAGTTGTTTTGGTGTCATTTGTTGCTGGGAGCAGATCGGAGACAGGACGCTCCACGGAGGTGAGCACTTCCTTTGCTGTGGCTGTGTGCAGGTTGATGTTAAATAGAATGTTACAGTGAGGCTATGTATAAACCTTTGAGGGAATTGTAAAATATGAATGTATTACAATCATTTTATACCCATTCATGGTTTATTTTCAAAGATTAAGCTTTATGCTATATTTTTTCGCCCAGCAACTTAGAAGCAGTTTAAGAAGTTAACTGATTAAAGAGACTACTTTAAATTGCTCGTTATTGTTTGATGATATGATTACCTCTTATCTGGTATTAAGTTTTGTGTGTTTCCTGCGTTTGAACAGAGTTTCTTCTTAACCCACATGTTGTGGATGGCGATTCTGAAGACGTCACACTGTAAATTAACCTGACTTAGTGTTTTTTTTTCTAAAACAGTGGCAGGTAATTAAAAAGTTTCATGACAGAGTCCAATATGTAGTCTGCAGCAACTGACTCCATATTGATTTAATGTCTCGAGAACGTACATAGTAAAGTGTCGACATCGTTTTTCATTACAGTAACAGTGTACAAAAACATTTTAGCAGTTTACACCACTTTACATATATTTCAGGCGGCTACCCTTGTCTAAATGATGCAAATGATGCACTGCCTCCAACCTCTATATTATTTTATATCCTTTGGGATTAATGGTGCATCATTAAAATTTGAATTCAATTCAATTAATCCGTCAATTGTTAATACCTTGTTATGCTTGGAGGGTCATTGTTTGGTTCCTCCGTTTGCCAGTTGGTTACAAGACAACACCCATAAACTGTTAAAGGTAGCCAGAGTACCCAGTGAAATGCAATGGATGCAGATGGGATGTATGCAAATTTGATTAAGAAAGACCCCAGGCCAACATTTGAACCAACAACCTTTTTTTGTGTCTACCTTTTCAATGCCAACACAATGACAAGTCATAGGTCAGTAACAAAATCTTGAGTGAAACTAATAATAATAATAGTGGATACTATTAATAAGTTAATAAGTGATGGTATCTACTTGTGTGTTACATATTTAGCCCTAGTCTGCTTCATAGACATGGTTCCTTTAGTTCTCTAACTATAGTTTCAAAATAAGACTGCTGTTTTTTCAGTTTCAACCAATGACAGTCAAAAGGGGTTCGCATTGCACTGTTCTCCACCGTTGAATCGATGGAGAAATTTGCATTATTAATTGTCCATTAAAACATACGAGAGGTACAACGTTAGCTTTAGTGGCTTTAAGAATTCACTTATTTTCTATGTTGGTATGTCTTCATTCTGGAAGTTTGTTTAAAGATAATAAAAAGTAGTTCATAAATACATTTTATAGTTTTAGACTTTTGTTTTGTGAGACTCAAGCTTTGCCTAAAAATTACATCATTTTTGTCTTTTTACTGAACAGAGACATCAGCTTTTACCTCTTTGGCAAAAAAAATGACCTGTAACGCACACTCAGGAGACACTTATTAGTCCAACCTTATTTTTCTCTAAAGGGGATGCAAGTACAATCAGAGAAAGAGCAGGTGATCCTCAGAGCGAGATCTTCCTTCAAAGGTTCTTCTCTTAATCAGTGAGTTTTCTCTGAAATCATATCCACAGTTCAGCCAGAAACCGGAAAGTGAGTAGACAGCAAGTGGGAAATGAGTCCCTGAGCACCCCCGACCCCCCGTTTCCCTTTTATCCCAAAGGAGGGTAATTCATTTCTCTCAAATCACTGTGATTTTTGTTGTAATGGGACAAATTGCACTAAGCTGAAGGACACAGAGCAAGAGGAGTTCACACTCCTTTAACCATGTGCGACGTGTCAAAACCTTCCCTGGTTGGGAGTCTGGACATAGCTGTCCTCAGAACCAGAGTGAGCACTTTGTGATAATGCCATGGTCATCGCACACAGTTCCCAGGTGGATTAAACTAATGTGATATATAACTTGTAGAGCTTCAGGTACAGATTCAGACAACGATTGACATGGTATTCTCACACTATGATAACTCTAAGTAAAATTACCCATATTTAATGTAAAATTAAATAAAGCCACCATGTTGATGGATTATTCATATTGGTTATAGCTAGTTAATAATTCCAACTTGTGCAGTCACCAGTCTATGCTGCTTATAGCTTATCAGCTGATTTCGTAACTGTGACACTCCCTTAATTTCCCACGCCATGACTTCTATTTATAGTCGTTTTCAATATGTTAAGGTTTTCAATAACATTTCCTGAATTACATCAAATATCATATAACTGCCAATCAGTTTTTCACATTACAGTGAGTGATATGTGGTCTAAAGTGGAACCCCACTGTTGTTGATTTAGTATTTATGGAATATTTTGTGGAGTTGTTTATTTGACCCTCATCGGAGGTTTTTTACAATGATAAACACCCGGTTCAAGGTCAGACCACAACATGTATCAAGTCCAGACTTTGACTAGACCACATCTAAACCTCTGGTTTAGGTCTGGTGCTTTAATGTTTTAGCAAATGTGAAAATAAGCTTTGTGTTCTTTTGGTCAGCAGTGGTTTCAGCCTTAAAACTTTCATGCATGCACTTTTGAATTTGGAATGATCCCTCCAAGCCCTCAAAACCATCCGAAAACTTTTCTTTTGATTGTTCCCAACTGTTACTAGTGGACAATATTTCTATCAGCTGTATTGTGTGTCGGTATTTTTAATTATTGGCCACCAAAGAACAATGTTAGCATAATGGACACTTTTTACTTTTATAAAACAGGTGTAAATTTAACTAAATTGTTCAATCCTTTTGCAACTTCAGAAGCTTTTCCTTTCACTTCTCTCTTCCACTATCCTCAAAAAAAATTACACTTCAAAGTCTATTTGAAAGAGTTTTTACAAAATAACACATTTAAATTTGGACATCTTTAACCTAATAGTGTTGACGGCTACAGGTGTGTGTAGATGTACACAGAATTTCTGTAAATATTTGCTCCTTTTCAGTTTACTTCCTTTGATGCTTTAAATCAAAATAAAAGTATAAAAGTGTGTGTATATATAAGGTTCAGTAAAGTTATTAATGCAACAAGTGACATTTTTCAAATGATAATTTTTTTCAATCATGTAACATGAAAACTATGTAAAAATAAATGATTTATTCAATTACTAATAATAATTAAAAACTCCAGCCCATACATGGAAACTTGGAAAAGTGTTATACGTGTATGCAGAGTAGCTGCTTTAAAATAATAACACTGACATGTACATATTTTTCATAACACACAGTTTCAGTATCAAAACATATTTACAGAATAGTGGTGTTTCTTTGTTGTTTTTTTGCATTAAAATTGCTGTAAATCTTGGAGCAATAAATGTGGAGCAGTCTACTGGGGAAACCCGGCAGCGGATTTCATCTTAGCCTCTCTGTTATGGACAGTAAGACTTAATACTGTATCACTGATCAATTGAAATGTCTATCTTAAGCTCTAGCCTTTATTTTTGAATGAACACAGACAAAGTATATTTATGAAATATAATTTCTGAATTTGGCTTCCCCATGTAGCTCTTGATCGCAGAAACGGCTCTGGGAGTTTTGTCCAATTTTTCCTAACCTATGGATCTACAACTTGCTTAAAGAGCTTAAAAACTATAGTATTTCAAAACATTGACAAGATTATTCTACTAGCAAAGTCCTTTAAACTGATTTCCTTTCTAACTGTGCGTGATGAATACATGTACTTACTAGTTCCCAAAACTGGTTAAAACTGGCGTCACCTGTTAACAAAGCACCAAGCCACTTCTCTTGATGGGAACATGCTAATTGAGCATAAAAGGGAAATTGTAGAAAATGTGCTTATTTTAATGCAGCATACCTAAATACATGGATAAATCTAACAGAGATTTATCAGCATACAAAAGAAAATGTATTTTATGCCACCTAATAAGTTTCCCAAATGCATAAAGTAAAAATAAATTATCCAAACGTGGAACCCAGAGGTACTCCGAAATATTAATTAGCAGGAACAAATTGAATGTAACGTATGGATGTCATGCAGATAAAAATAAAATAAAATCTCTACAATGTCTTTGACTACATTCACACAACAGGTAAATGTGACCCAAATCCCTTTTTTTTACACCTATATGATGCATATCTGACTTTTTATATGATACTGACCAGTTGCAATGTTTTCTCCCAAAACCTGACCCAAATTGTGCCACTTCCATGTTTGCTAGTAATTTTGATAAAACTCTTTATATTTTTCTAATACTTTGCAGTCCGACTGGTCTTGTTACATCTTATCCGACTTTTACGTCTTGACATCACAATTCAAAGAAGCCGGATGTGGTAAATCTGAACTTATGTAATGCCAATAGCAACCAGTGCCAAGGTTTTACTTTCTGTTATCTTAGCATTGTTCGTATTATGATCTTGTGACAATGCGGTTGGCTTCCTTGGCTCAAAAACTTTAAAATCAATCTGGAGACCGTTGCATCCTTTGTTACTACCAATAATATTGCTCTGTTGTGATGTCAGCGTTTTTCTTCTGTGCATGGGGGTAGCTTGGTGTCATAATACACTCACACCGGAGTCCAATGCTGGTTGCATTTAATTACCGGACCAAAAAATATAAAAAATAAAAAATTTAATTGTAGAAAACAAAACAAAAACAAAATTTAGCATCAAGACCTGCTGAACAATTCCTATGAAACTTGAATTTTATTAGATTTTTTACACCAATGTAAAAGCATTAATTAAACTTTATGCTATTTTTTTTTACACCACTGCTTTTAGTGCATGCAGAGTTTATTTTTGTAAGTACCAGTAATTTTCATACTCTTAAAACTAAACCTTCCGAACAGGAATTTAATGTAGCATATGGAGTTATTATAATATTTTTTTTTACAATAAATTGCATGTTTTAAATTTTCCATGTTATTTGGAATACAACATCTACTTAAAGGCAATAAAAACTGTATTGTTGCTAAACTCTTTCAAAGGGTTGCTGAGTGTCTGTTGTGACGTGCCCTGAGTAAACTACTCTTCAAACTGACAAAACTGGATTTTCCCAGCACTTGTGGTTTGGCTTCCATCCCCCTCAGCTATGTCATGTGATTCAAGCAAGGTCCTGCTGATTTTCACGAATACTGACTTAGCCAAATAACACAGATGGCTTATAACAAACAAGCCAGACTTAAAGATTCCTGGCTTATTTTTAATACCACATGGTCTGGAGAAAAGTATAACTTGTGTGTCATTCCTCTGGCCAAATGATCTAAGTTCTATTCAAAGACTTTTACATTTTAACACATATGCCTTTTATTTAATATGCTTTTTTATCCCGGATAACATTCAGACTTAAGCAAAATCCCTTGCTGAGCAAGTAAATGTTAATCAGACAAATTTCCTGGGTTTATTGATTACTAATTTTATTTATTCTAAGGGTAGTTTAATTAAGACGAATGCTTTTCTTTGTGGTACTTTTAATGTCATGTTTTTGTCAGGATATTTTCGACTTCTCCAAATTATGATACTATCATAAAACAGGCTTTGGAATAATGAACAAGAAAATGTATACTTTTCAATTTAAAATTCGGATTTATGTTACATGTAATATTTCCTACTGAGCATCAGAGAACATCTTAGTATTGATGTTACAAATGAAAGTCATTTAGACATAAGGTGTGTTTGTAGAACTCATCTTTACTGATCTAATATCATCAGTTTAGCTGTGATGTAACCAAACATGAATTCTTATTAAAACGTCAGGTCCAGCTCTGTCAGCTCGGTATAACATCCAAATACACCAGAACACATACAAAATGTTTAGGTTTGGAACTAAGTGCGGTGTTACTCTACACCAAACACTTCCGGCAATCACTAAACTAAATTTGGGAACATTAAGGTTTCTCATGCATCTACAGTGGAGAAAGAAACGGGGACTGAACCAGAGCCTGTCAGTACTTGTCAGCTCTTTTACTGTTCGGCAGAATACACATTCTTCAACAGCTATAGGGTTCATCACTCTGCACTTAACTGAATTACACACCAGAAACAATGTGAAGCTGAATGGAAAGATTGTTGGTTCTGGAAAAAAATCTGCGGATGTGCAAATGGTGACCTG
>JAVLVB010000211.1:1168347-1180539 GCA_032876305.1 Orestias chungarensis
TATATATATATATATATATATATATATATATATATATATATATATATATATATATATATATATATATATATATATTGTATACCTTCTACAAGGCCAAGAATTGAATAAAATCAAAATTACTTCAAAAATGGTGAAAGATTATTTGCCTTCTTCTGACTAAAGGGATATGCTTCAATAAAAAAAAAGTGTTCTCATATATACAGTCAGTCATATTTACTAAATTACAATATGACTTAAGATGTGACTCGTTTATCAGATTTGAAAATGTGTTGTGAAAATAGCATCCTGTTAAGGAGGTATGAAAGGTTACTTATTTGGTTTTAAAAGTCTAGTACGATATCTTGTGGTTGTATTTTGATAATAATAATTAATGAACACAAATAAAACATCAAGTTTAAATCTTCTTTAAAGGTCTAGGAGAGGATCTTCAGCTCATTCCCATTTTTCGCAACACTGCGCATGCGCCACCTCATCTCTAGTAACGCCCCCTGATATCGGGAGCGCGCACGTCCTCAGCACATGCAGTCTGTTTACATCTGCGGGACCACTGCCTCTGGCGCCGCATTGGACTTATTACAGAATTGATTGCTTTTACAGCAATGAATTAGCTACCAAAAGGTTATTTGTTTAGGAAAACGCTTGAACAAGAACATTTGACAGTAATTAAAGATTATCAGTGATAAATAATCACGACATTGGGTAGTAATTCCACATAAAGGCTGCACAGCTAGCGTTTTCTGACGGACCCTGCGTAGCGATTACAACACTTGTGACAAATCAACACAAATCCTTCTAAATAAGCAGGTATAAGCACGTTAACTGTCTAGCAGAAACTCTGAGACGAGTTGATCGGTTTTGAATTCCTTTTCGGCTTTCAATGCCCGCCACCGCACAAAGCAGTAATCTCCGAGACAAACTCGTGTTTTGTTCATCTCTGCAGCCGTCTTTCTTTTTTTCTCAGCGACTTCAAACACGGTTTTTCCCTTGCGAGCTTCCATTTTCGCAGCCGTACGGGGAGAAGCTCTCTTCAATGGTGAATGATGCGTCTTGTCCGTCCCGTTTCACTTCCTGAACAACAATCTGCGCATGCGTGAATTCAAACATGAGCGCGCGTTGTACTGGTCGGGTGGGTGTTGACATTAGTGAGGTACGTCATCGCGTACATTTTATTTCTTAATTTATCTTTGTGACGATACATCACAAATCAGGACAGGAAATGTACCACAATAGCGCTAAAAATTACAGTATGAACCATTTTTATGTAAAAAATTTTTTTTTTAAATGTCTGATATAATATTATAGTTTGAAATGTCACATTGTTATTAGCTGTAGATGAAAAAACGCTTCTAATCATCCATCTATGTATTATTAGTCTATATAATATGTTTCATTAAGTGATGAATTCCTAAAATAAATTGTGTTTTCAATAATATTGTAATTTTTACATGACTAAATGTGATACTTGTTGTTTTGCATACACAAACTACCTGAGCTCAGAAATGAATACAGTAATTGAAATGAAGATGCCACAATTTTTGCACTTACTTTAGAAATATTCACCTCACATATAGATTGCAGGTTTCTCAAAGGGCTAACTTTGATTTAAGTAACTTGTCATCCATGTGAAATAGTCAAGCTTAGATTTTTTTGTATTTTCTACCTTTTCCTAGGTTGGTGATACTTCGTTGACGCAACAGATAAGAGGCCTGAGTCAGAGAAGGCAGCAATAAAGGAAGCCTCCCTGACCGCAGGGGGCAGCAGCAAACATGCAGGACTCATCCTTGGACAACAAGATGGCCAAGCAGGTCAGTGAGGCAATTATACTGTATATAATACTAATAATAACACAGAAGTCCCAAAAGTACCACATTGTCTGCTACACAAAACTGAACAGATGGTAAATGAACTTTACTCATCACGCTTTATTAATCTAACTGACCGTTCAAAGCACAATAAACTGAAGCCACATTGACCACCGATACATGTGACAGGGGGCGGCTGGAATTGAACTACTCTACCCACTGTGCCACAGTTACCCATTGACATGGAAATGGTTTCAAACCTTTTTACACTTTCATTTATGTATTTCTATACGTATTATAAAACCTAAAAATCTTGATGTTAATGCAAAGTACAGAGTTGCCCAGAGGTGTGTAAGCAAATCGTTACCATATTGAAGAATAAGAAGGATTTCCAGAAATGCTTTTCCATTTTAAGAATATGCCTGCATTATTTGACTCATAAATAAAATTTGCAATCAATATTCCTAATTGCATTTTAATCTCCTGCTTTAAGACTGCTCATTACTTCACTTAATTCAAATTAACATAAAAAAGACATTTGAGATTTATTGTTCAAAATGGAAATACTTACCAAAATTCAATTTGAAATGTAAAATTTGAAAATGAAAATGCATTTCATTTTAAGAATGTGCCTGGATAATTTGACTGAAAAATAAAATTAGTAATCAAGCATTCTATTTGCATTTGCAAGAGCGCAGATCTGTCCCACAATCCAAGAGAAAAGAAAGTTGACATTGTTTTTTCGTTTTCCTGGTCTGCCCGCAAAGTCCTGCCCATAATCAAAAATAAAAAAAGCATTCTGTGAGGCGGGCGCACTAGAGTGACGTCGGTAGCCGCTCTTCTTCAGTTCCCTCCTGTCTGAGCTACCCCTGTGGTTTGATAGGGGGCACTGTGCGTATCTCATTTGCATTACAATGTAAACCTGCCGGGATATTTGTTTAATTGCTTTTTTTTGGCACGAAAGCAGTGGAGTTTAAGGTGGACATGGGAGTATCAAGGATAGAGGGATAGTAGAAGTCAGACAGAGAACTGGAACAGAGAGTGATAAAAATTTGTTGCAGCAAGAGAGGATACATGTGCGTACAGTAAATAAGAGGGACAAAAGTGGAACGGTAATCTTACTGGTAGACAAAGTCAAGATGGTGGAAGGCTTCAAGTACTTATAGTCAGCGGTCCACCACAAAAACCAGTGTGTGAGGTAAAGAGGTAAAGAAATATCGGAGTCAGGTTTGCTAAAGCAGAGACATAAATAAAGCCTCCAGAACAACAGCAGGATTACATTTAAGACTGCTGATTTAGAGACATTGCCAATGAGGGCAATGTCTCTAAACTGCTGGTTTAGATACATTTACAGACAGAGGATAGAAACGGAGGTGGCCAAAACAAAGATGTTTTGGGCGACTATGATAGATAGCATCAGAAATGAGTACATCAGCTTATGTTAGATGTTTGGGAGATAAAGTGGCCAGACTAAAATGGTTTGCACATGTTTAATGGCACTGATTACATCAGTAGAAGGAGGCTGAGATTGGGGGCACCAGGGAAGAGCCAGTGATGAAAACCAAAGTGAGATTTATATATGTGGAGAAAATGGACATGATGTTAGATGGAGTGATGGTAGAGGATGCAGACTGAAACAAGATAGATGATTCGTTGTGGAGAGCCCTGAAGGTAAAGCCAATAGACAAGAAGATTTACTGTTGGTTAAATCATTAGATAGGTTTGGAAAATTTGTGCATGTTTGATCCCAGAAACGGCCTGAGAAACGAAGGATTTGAGGAAGGAGCTGGAAATCGTGTTAACAAGGACCTAAGTGTACATAGATGCTAACACCCAGGGGTCATTTGTGGAATTTGCCCTCGACCACAATTCAAGAAATGTGAAGACGGTTCATACCGACTTTTAAAATAAACTAAATGTGGCTGGATATCTCAATTGGACTTTTAAATCCAAGTTGGCGAAGGATATACACCAACAGCATCCACTGTGGGACATTAGGATAAAAGTGTCGAACAAATACTAAATGCAGTTAAAGTGGAAACGGTTGGATATAGCGCAAAGTTTTTGTCTCTATTAAGCCATTTTTTGACTTGGTTTACTTTAAAATGGCAATAAAATAATAATTGATTACCATTCAATACGACTAGATGAAGCTAACATTTTCAAAGAAACAACATGATTTTCATTGAAAGTTTATTTTTTTTCTTCTGTGTAGACGTTGTTAAAACAGATTAGGTAAAACCTCGCAGACGATCAGTTTCCCGTCAGTGTTTTCTTAAAGGCTAACTATTGCTCCGTTTTTTGTTGTTTTGTGCTTACATGTTGTCAGTAGTAAAATATAGCAGTAAGCATCACAGTAAACTCAGCCTTTAGCTGTTATAATGTTCTACTGGAGACGATGTTTCCTTCCTGGGTCAGACTCAGCAGGTGCCCAAAGCTGAGGATTCTGAAGGAATTTAGATCATTCTGCACGGTTTTGAATTTTAACTCATTTCAGAATCATCAGGGATCAGTCCAGTTACAACTATGTGACGTTTGTAGAAAGCTGCGTCCATTCTCTGATACTGGGAGGAGTTGGACACATTCCATTTTGTTATTATTTAGAGAAATTAACACCTTTTAAAGTGTTAATGTCTTTAACTTTAAAACACTAAAGTGTAAAACCATACAATGCATTTTCACAATTTTCAGTCCATCCCTTGTAACAGTGTGGGTTTTGCTAGACCCATTGATTTGTTTTCCGGGCTTATGCTTATGATTGTCCATCTGTATTGGCAGTTATGAAAGCCAGAATAACACAAATAATGATGAAAAAAATACAAATAATAAGCAGATGACCTATAACTAAGCATTCGGTTTATTCAGGTCTGAATCAAGGTTAAATTAAGCTTGACACTTCTATTTGTGGAGAGTTTTTAATGGTTAAACCAGTCTTTTAGGATTTATTGTAAGCAGGCTGACTATAAATTTTACAAAACTGAAAAAAAGTGTTGAAAATGTTTTAACAAATATATATATATAGACGATATATAGACTTCACTTTATTTTAATATAGGAAAGGCAAGTTTATTTGTATAGCACATTTTCATGTACAAGACAATTCAAAGTGCTTTACATAGGAAAAAAGATCAGAAAATGAAACAATAAAATTAGCTTTGAATTTAAAAGAAATAAAATAAAAATAAAATAATAGTAATAGTAATAATATTCTCAGTTGCTATATGCGCAGTTAAATAAGGCTGTTTTCAGTCTGGATTAAACAACGGCAGAGTTGAAACCTGTCTCACCTCTTCAGGAAGACTGTTCCAGATTTTAGGAGCATAAAACTGGAATTAAGCCTCCCCTTGTTTGGTCTTGACTCTGGGCATCAGCAGGAGGCCACTACCTGAGGTTCTCAGAGTCCTGGCTGGTTCATATGGCTCTAACATGTCAGATATGTACTTTGGGGCTAAACCATGAAGAGATTTGTACACAAGCAAGTCTGTTTTAAAGTCTATTCTTTGAGTGACAGGAAGCCAGTGCAAAGACTTGAGCACTGGACTAATGTGGTCATATTTCCTGGTTTTGGTCAGAACTCGAGCAGCAGCATTCTGGATGTTCTGAAGTCACGTTTAGAAAGCCCAGTGAGCAGGCCGTTACAGTAGTCTAACCTGCTAGAGATAAAAGCATGGATAAGTCTTTGGAGGTCTGGTTTAGAGACTATTCTCCTGATTCTGGCAATGTTTTTAAGATGGTAAAAGGCTGCTGATGTTACCGATTTAATGTGGCTGTTGAAGTTCAGGTCAGAATCGAGTATTACCCCAAGATTTTTGACCTGATGTTTAGGTTCCAGAGAGCGTGTCAGACGGTAACTAATGAAACTTTCTCTTTGTTTCTGTGGGCCACAGACAATGATTTCAGTTTTGTCTGAGTTTAACTGGAGGAAGTTGTTCTGCCTCCACAGACTGATCTGTTCAATACAGTGACACAATAAATCAACAGGCCCATGTTCTCCTGCTGTCAGCGACACGTAGATCTGAGTGTCATCAGCATAGTTGTGGTAGGACACATCATGTCTGCGTATTAGCTGGCCCAATGGCAGCATGTACAGATTGAATGAAAGGGGTCCCACGATTGACCCCTGGGGAACCCCACAGGTCACAACCATTCGGTCGGAGACGCAGTTCTCAATTTGAACAAAGTAACACCTGTCCTCAAGGTAGGACTTGAACCAGTTGAGAGCCATACCAGTGATTCCCACCCAGTCTTTTAACCTCTGTAATAAAATCACATGGTCAACTGTATCAAAGGCGGCGGTCTGGTCCTGCGGCACTAGGACAGAGACTTTGCCTGCATGTGAGTTTAGGCGGATGTCGTTTTTCACCTTGATCAGACCTGTCTCAGTGCTGTGGTGGGACCTAAAGCCTGACTGGAAAGCATCAAACACAGGAGAAAGTCACTCAGCTGTTGGTATACAACTTTTTCCAGCACTTTTCCTTAGAATGGTTTGATATGGGCCGGTAGTTGTTCAGTATTGTGGCATCCAGACCGCTCTTCTTTAGGAGAGGCTTAATGACAGCAGTTTTCAAGGCCTTTGGGAATATTCCAGTCTGAAGTGAGATATTGACTTACTGAGCGAGTTGTGGCAGCAAACTGCTCAGCACAGAGTTTAGGAATCTAGTGGGTAACTCATCCAGGCAGCAAGTAGATGGACTCAGGCTGCAGATGATCTCTTCAACTGTTTTATCTGAGACAGGTGTGAAGTGTGTCAGGTCCATATGTCTAACTGGGGATAGAGGAGAAACAATTGCATTTTTAATGCCTTGAACTTTGTCATTAAAGAATACTGCAAACTCCTGACATTTGGATTTAGAAATCAGTTCCAAGGGGATCGAGACTGGAAGGTTTGTTAATCTGCTTACTGTAGCAAACAGGACACGAGAGTTGTTTCTGCAGTTTTTGATGATTTCTGAAATATACGTTAAATTATAAAAAACATTTATTAACCTTTAATAGTACTAAAAAAACAATTAAAATGGTATGTTTTGGTTTATCAAAATATAAAGTACAGATAAATTCCATTTAATAACTGCATAAAGGGCTTTTTCTCCCTTTTCCCCCCCTCAAACTCATCCCAAACAGAGTAGGGGTGAGAGTTGCTATGGGAACTGAGGGTGGGCTCACAACCAATAGGTGGTTAGGACCAGAAGGTGCTGGTTTCTGATTGGCTGTCCTCAGGTCATTCCCCATTCATCAGCCTCAGTCTATCAACTGTCCTGCTGTCTGCTATTAACCTCAACCATACTTCCACCTAACCATGTTTGGGAAAACAAAACGAGAACCTATTCTTTTTGCCCTGAACAATCTGCATTTCTTTTTTTTTTTTTTGCAAAAACAAAAACCAAAACAACAAAAACAAGTAAAACCTGAATCTCAAAACAACTTCTAATGCAATACTTCATAAATATAAGGATTTTTTCAATCAATCAGTTTTGGACCTTAAGTCTAAAAAACACTATTTTTAAACATAAAACACACTAAAAGACATGCAAGCAGGAAAGAGGAACACAAATCAATTGTCAGAATTTCCAGTCAGCCAACATTTCCTCTCAGTCCAAATTTTCAGCATTCTCTTTTAGCAATGCATTTCAATGAATATGCGTTAATGCTTTGAATGAACTCCAATCTCCAGGCCCTGATTAAAGTTAAGTGTAAACATTTCAACGAGATCTCAAATGTAATTTATAATCACAGTGTCAGTTTTCTCATACATGGGTCAAGTTTGTTTTTTATCAGCTGCTGGAAGTGTTCATTCGTTTCAATTACTCAGACTGTCATACAGTGAACTCTCCAAAGTTGAAGCTCTCTTTAACCTCTTATGGTTTCATTTTAATCACAGTTTTATTTGTGAAGTTTTCTGCTATATTTAGATAGAGTTACTAAATGGTATACCCGAATACTAGACCTTAAACTATATTAAAAAACTGAAACATAAAACACTATTTTGTTAAATCCTGAACTGCTATTTTTAGTGAAATTTCAAAGAATTTATATAACAACATACCAGGACAAAACCATGACAAAACATTTGTTTTCGGTGAAACTGAAACATACCACGGAGGCAAAGATGCTGTGCGGGTAATAAAATAGACAATAAGAAAGTTTAGTTTACTTAACATGTTGAAAGTTTGATATTCCCTGATAACTGAGAACTGCCACAAAGTTAAAAAGATTTGAAACATGGAGTTGATTGGTTGTAAATTTTACTCTGTGGAGTCCTCTCCTCTCTTTAGTTACCTAATTTGCTTTGGTTCACCTAATGATGACGCCTGTCACTCATCACCTAATAACACTCCCCCAAGTACTCAAGTCCTGTAACAACCTGGGGTCTGTACCATGGACCAGCGTTTGTGGTTAATCAGGGAAAACTCACACATTTTCACATTTACATCTACCTGGGTCTTATTTCCATGGTTACTGAGCATTCAGAAAAAGGGGAAATTCCTGACAATCAAGGGCTGATTTATCTGTGCATTATTTCTTTCTACCATGCCACCATTTTTTATGTTTTACCTCCTTTAATGTCTATTTCTTTTTTTCCACATGAAGGAGCAAAACTTCAAGCACCTGGATGAACACAGAGAACCAGAGGACTTATCTGAGAAGACCTCTCCAAACAAGAACCTGAAATCTCCTCAGAAAGGCTCAAAACGCCTTAAAACCGCCCCCTTCAAAGTAGCGCTGCTGGATTCCTCGGAGTATGAGGGAGAAGTAGAGGTATGCACAACGGAAAACTACACATTTAGTTGAAGTCACCAGTTCAGGAGAGCCAATACAATGTTATACATTATAAAAATAAAGGTGTGTAGTGGGGCCAAAACTTGTATTCAACTAAAAGCAACAAGTAGCCATCCAAGCAATTAACTGATGTTCTGCTCTGATTGTATGGAAAATGATTGTGCAAATATTAGCATTTTAAAGACTAAAACGTATACTGTACATTCCCTATATTTCCTACTATTAACAGAAATTGTGGGTCTGTGTCTGTTGTTATTTTTGGGTAAATCATGCTTGTTTGTCAATCAGTGTGTTGAGGATCCTGAAATTGCTCTCAAGTGATAGTAAGTCTAGCAGTACTTAAAAATAATATTACTGAAGTAAAATGTAAGGGGCAGTGAAGTAATCAGGTATCAGAGCCACACATGACAGGATGGCAGATAAAGATGTGGGAAGGTTCATTAAGGTAAGTCCACAGTGAACCCGCACTAACAACAGCTCTTCTTAAACATGCACAAAAGTCAAGAAAACTTTCTCGCTTTTAACATTGTAATTAATGAACTGATCTAATATTCTTAGAGGATTACCTGATAAAAGTTTCACTGTGATTTGTTGAACGGTATATTGGGAAACCGGTCATATCTGCATTCAGTATACAGTATCTAAAGGATGCTTTCGATTTTGCCAGAACCACCAAGATATGTGCTTCTCATAAAGTTTTATCTCCTTCTCTGTTCAGAGCCGCGTGCACAGACCGCTAACTGGGTGCTAAAAAATCCATAGTGGTTACATGATTGCGAGCCAGGTGCAGCCAAGGAGAAAATAGAAGAGAAATGTTATTATAGCACGAGCACACTCACGGGGATACTTTTTGCACAAGTGCATGGTGGTTTGAATGTGTGCTCTGATGGGGTTGGGGGGTGACCTGGGAGGTAGGAGGGCTGCGGGTGCGATATCTTCCCACATCTTTTTAGGCGCATAAAAACATCCTGAAATCCATTCAAGCCTCTCAACACAACATCGATAACCCTGTTCCTTTAGGAGGAACATTTTCACGAAGCCCTTTTCTATTAATTGCTCTTCTTGATTATGAGCGTAACCTGGCAAGTTGAAGATGTATGATTACGCTTTGCAGTCTAAAAATGTAGCCTATATAAGCTTTGATGTCTTTTATTTAGACTTCCTGGTATAGACTTGTTGTCAGTTCAGAACTAATAATCTTGCTGGTTTTTATAGAAAGCACAACTATACTCACAGAAAGACATTTTCAAAACAGGATCACGACAGGACGTTGACTATTTATGGAAGCTTATACTGTATCTGCCTCTCTGATGAGAGAAACAACATGTATCTCCTAATTCTGAATTATTTAAGTCATCATTATGAGATACTAGGTCATAATAGCGAGATATCATGATATGGAATATCATAATTATGACTAAATAACTCATAATAATGAAATTTAAAGAAGAAAATCTGTTTATTTTCACTACCAGTTAAAACAGGTTCACAGACTAGGAAATTGTTCTGATGTAATGATGCAGATAAATAAAATAAATCAAAATAATGAGATATTATGATATAGTATCACATGATTATGACTTAATATTTGTAATTATAAAAAAGTTTGGGGACCCATTTCATTACTCTGATGAAAAACAAAAAAAAAAATTCTCATAATAATTTAATTGCTAAATCGTAATCTTCTGAATATTTATCAGATTAAGTCCTAGGCAGGCCCGGACTGGCCATAGGGAGAACCGGGAGTATTCCCGTAGCGCCAGCCTAATATTGGCCTGCTGGCCTGTGTCTCAGGTCAGCAGGCCAAAAAATAAAAAATAAAAAAAGTCTGTCGGCAGTGCGAATATCAGATAGACAGACCAGCGATGGGACAAACCATAGAGGCAGTCAGGCCAGCAGCACGTGAGGAGGGAAAGATGATTGGTTTATTTCGATTAAGACCCGCCCCATTGGTCCGTATTAACCACACAGGTGTGGAGGAAGGGGCGTGGCGTGTGTCTGTTGACGGTAACTCACGCAACCAGCGAGCGGAGCAAGAAGTGAGGAGAAGCGACTCGGGTCCCCTGACGGGGTAAAAGGAACAGAGAGGGAGAAAGACAAGAAGAGAAAGCCGCTGGAGGAGGATGCGGCAAAATGCAGAAAAGTAACAGATTTATTTATTCAGTCCACCTTGTTGCCATTGAAATAAAGATTACAAGTTAGTTATACAAACAAAAACAAAACACGGACACACACAATGTTTGTACAAATGTTATTTTAAGGTTAAATATATATTTTTTAAATTTTAATAATATATTTGTACCAACGTTTTTTTGTTTAAAGTTTAAACCAAGACCCCTAAAGGAACTTGAGGCTGCACACATTCAATCTACAGTGTAAATATGGAGCCTCTATAGGTTTAGCCTTCAAATAAAAAAAAGGATTGGGAAGTTAAAATCACTGATTTATTATTATTATTTACTTTTTAAATTATCTATTTGTCCAGCTAATCGGATATAATCTCAGCATCAATCACAAATCAGTGAGAGAGGCCACATAATCTTACTGTATAAAATACAGTTTATGGAAAAACTGTAAACATGTTTGCTGTTCAAAGGTGGTGATGGTGATGACACCAGTCCTGCTGGTACTTCAGGAGAAGTAGAGCGTTTGGGAGAAGTTACAAAACCATTTCTACAGTAGAGCAACAACACATGAACACTACCAGATGCTAGCATAGACATAAATGGCTCTCAACTGTAATAATAGCTTTCTTTGCAATTTGGCGTTATTCTATTAAGTGATTGTGTTGTTAAATATTTCTGTCTGCTGCTGATTTGCTGTTATGTATCCCAGATCAAACATGAACGTTTGTGTATTCCAACCTTGGATTTACTGTAGGTTGGGGTTCATTAGTATTCCCCGATATGATAATGTGCCACTGAGGCAGTTGATTTTTTACATGATTTGACTATGTAAAGCACTAACCTAAACACTTATTATTGTGTAAAATCTTTATTATCTTAGTACTATTGCATTAACAGCAGTAAAGTTGCTGTATATTACAACCTCAGAAGTTACAGTAGCTCTAATAGGTGGCCTTTTATTTGGAATTTTCTATTAGTGTTTGTGCACATGTACAAATGTGTTTTACTTGTGCCCATGCATTTAGGTGTGGCTGTGAACATGTATGTCTGTGAACATGCATGGTGGTTAGCCCAGGGTGGCCTGGTTACATGACTGACTCCTGGCCTGAAACAATCTCCCAGTCCGGCCCTGGTCCTAGCTATTTCAATATTATGATTAATTCATACATCTATGTCATAATTCTGAGATCTGAATCATAATCAACAGAATCAACATCAGAATTTACAGACTCAGAAACTGTGAAAATAAATAAGATTAAATAGAATAAAATGTACAAAGCATTACACAAACTGTACAAACTCAGCCGGTTCAGATACACTCATACAATTGCTATAATATTGCAACACCTTTCTCTCCATAGGCGTCAGTTCCAGAATTTCATGCCGCCGTAAATGCAGCAAAATCTCGCTCTGCAGAGAATTGCCATGAGGATGCTGAAGAATTTTAATAAAAGGTTGTGAACCATATTTATTTTTATTCCACCCTA